>JAAGWP010000094.1:0-19772 GCA_013266165.1 Fusarium graminum | reverse complement strand
CCCAAATACTCCGTCCTTCAAACATAATAAATCACATTGTAATAGAACGATTTGCAGATTTGACTTACAAAACACGCGTTTTTCTGGTCGTTTGCGAGTGATAAACGCTGCTTTTCCGTCATGTTCGCTCATACCCTACATCACAAGGTATGTTGTTTGTTCATGCGCTAGCCCCTGTTTGTCGATCCAGGTCCAGGCGCGTCATAGATTGTTTCCATTCCAGCTGTCAAAACAACCCAAACAAAGTCAGCTCTTGACAGGTTCGCGGCATCATTGACTTGTTATTTATCTAAGGTAACACGCAACCATTTGTACTTAGATGCAATTCACCACATCCTTTCCTTCCATACAAGATGTCTAGTTCACCTCCCCGAGCCAAGCGTCTGATGGACACCATAACCGAAGCCCATCGCATGTCCTACAGAATAGGCCGTGGCGAGCAAGGGGTCCTGACATTCGAACCATACAAATCAGACATTCTACCTCTATGGCGTTTCAAAACTGTGCCAATAGCCAAGAAAAGTGCCGAGGATCTATGGGTCAAGTTCAAAGAGTTCAAAGACCAGGACGACTTTGTGGGAATGGACATGACACGCAAGTTTATCCAGATGGGAATGACCCGAGCAAAACGATATGCGAATCATGCTGGAGGACGCAAGTATAAGAAGGGGACCAAAGAGGAACTCCCACAGAGCGATAAGCACCCCGATAAGGATGAGAAGGAGAGAGCGAGTCTGATTTTTCGACAGTATTGGACTCGGTGTAAAGAAGATGAGGATTATCAGAATCTCAAACAAGAATTTCTCAAACAGCAAAAGGATTGGAAATAACATATATCCGATCTATTATATCCCACATATTTCTCGAGACACAAGATGGACTATCTGCCTCTTCCCGAGTAGTACTTATATCCTCATTCATCCATGTTTCCTTCTGTGCCCAAATCCATCGACGGCGTGTTAAAATGTATGTAGTTGTGGCCCGCTTGATTGTCGTACATGCCAACACGTATCGTAGTGGCTTCAGTGTCAACGCCGATGTCTCGATAGAGGCGTCTGATATGCAACGACTTTAAACTTTCGCATCGCAGATGCCTTCGAAATGATCTGATGTAGGATGGTCATGACTATGGGCCACCCCATAGCTTGAGTACATGGTTTGTTGAACGAATAGTTTGTCCTGGGGGCGGGGGGCGTGACAAATACAGAACGATAAACCGCAATGGCTGCACGGCATATTGGAAGTAAGTAAAGTCAGACAATGACTTGGTGGGGGATTGATGTGGGTAAATGGACTAGTATCTTGATAACCAAGAGAGGGAAACATGACAGATCGCTGGCAACTTTATATCTTGATGGCAGGCGTGAGGCCTTGGTACGCGGTGAGTGTAAAAGTGGCATGTCACTGTGACGGGTTTCAACCCAGTCCTCATCAGACAACGCCACGGCAGGCTGTGTTCTTCTTCTTGCCTCTAACCTAAGCAAATCCATATTAGTATGTAAAGTAGCGGTCAGCAAGCATTTGTACACTGGCTACTGCTTTAGCATCAATGGAAATGAGCCAATTGACAGTCCCGTTTCAAGCCCATGGCTTAAGACACAGCCTCAGAACTCTGATCAGACGTTATCATCACCAGATCACCCTGCTGACCTTAAGATCAGCTTTGGCGATCACTTGTTGTGCGAATTCCAGGAAAACCCCAGAGCCATCCGTCGTTCGCATTCAAACCTTGTTCTAGGAGACCTCCTGAGTTCCGACGACCAACCTCCGACGCTTGCTTCCAAGTGAGATATGGAGGTAGTGGGAGGGGTAGCCTCGATCGCTGCTCTGGCAGAAACCTCCTTAAACCTATATCATACAGTTTCGCAAATAACCAGAAATTACCTCGATGCGCCAAGTGAATTCTCTCGCTTGGCTCAACAGCTGGATATTTTGCGGTGTGAGCTTTCGTTATTAGCGGAGATCGAAAGGCAAACGACCCAAGACGATGGTTTGCTTCTGCTCCCAGGTGAATCCAGGATACTGGAAAGAGCACTGACTGCTGCAAATGAATTGATCTTAAACTCTTATGGAGAGTTGGATAAGCTCCAACCTCAGAAGTATGGATCAAGGGCTCGGCTCCGTTGGGCTCTCAAAGACAAGTTGCGAACGAAGGAACTTATGGTTAGCTTATCTACTGTAGAGACCAGCATCTCAAATGTGTTGATAATGATCAACATGTGAGTTTCAACAAGTTCAAACATGTATGCTGCGTTACTTTGTTCAGCTAATCTCCATGCATCATAGCCGACTAAGTTCTGTTTCTTGGAAGGTAGCAGCTTCACAAGGAGTCCATCGAAGGACTCGCCAAGAGATTTATATTCCACGGAAAGAATTGGGCAGAGCGAATATCGAAAGGGAAGACAAGATTGATTTCTCCTTGCCTAAAAATACTCTATCACCTCTTTTGCACCGAAACCCTCAGGCCTGGAATAGTTTTTATGGCTCTTGGCATTCATCCGATGCTTCGCTGCTATCCAGGTTGGGCATGCGTCTGTTACTCAGCTCATATGGTAACGACATTCATACAACAGTATTTCTATCAGCGCGGCTGCGGTTATGGAAAAGTCCTAAAGAGAAAGCTTTGTTTTTGAATCTGGGACTTCGCATATTCCCACTGGCTTACACAGGGTTTTCCATTGTTCGTGGAGGCCTGGCAGTCAGGTCCATCGTGCCAGACGATTCTGAGCTCATGACAGCATGCCAGAGAGGTGATTTATCGACTGTGAGGATGCTATTCGCTTCGAGAAGTGTCTCACCTTATGATGTAACTGCTTCTAATTCTGGACCTCTGCGAGTAAGAAAGCATCGCCTTGCCCGCTTTGAACCTGGCAGCTGACAGGATATACTTTAACCAGTTTGCTATCGAAAGCGGATCCTTGGAACTCGTAAAGTTTCTCTGCTATCACGGGACTGATGTCAACGCGACATTTGGGCAATTTGAGACGTGAGTAAACAATCTACATTTTTGTGTTTCAACTAACAGTATTCGTGTCAAAAGAAGCCCCTTAGGGTGGGCATTTAGGTCAAGACAGATAGAGATTGCGCGGTTCTTCCTCACACAAGGGGCCAATTTGGACTACCTGTGCTACCGCGGCTGGATACCGGCCATGCTGCTCTTCCAGAAAGACTTCTCTGAGGTTCCAGCCGAGTTTTTCCAGCTGCTATCTTGCCACTCATTTACCGACTTCGACGTGCAGGACCGTTATGGTGCTACAGCAATGCACCGAGCGGCCTTGTGGGGAACGGCAGCAGACGTCCATAACCTTCTCCAACTGGGTGCATCACCCTGTCTGACAGATACCGATCTGGGCTGGACGCCTATTCTTGCGGCAGCAAGCACCAATAATGTAGCCACTCTTAAGAGACTAGCAGAGAGTATGCCGGCAGACTTTGTCAATCACGTAGATTTCAAAGGCTGGACCCTACTGCACTTGGGGATTGAAGCAAATAGTCTGGAAACGATGACTCTGGCTCTCGAGATGGGAGCCGATCCTTACCAAGGCTTGATGGCTGATATAACTGGTGGCGGTATTTTAAAAGAATCATCTCCGTCGGAATTTGCAAGATCGAAGGGGGAAACAACACATCGGCACTTTATCCGAGCGCTCCAGATCACAGGTCACAGTATATCGATGGCGGAAGAAGTTGACGAATTAGAATTGTATTGGGATGCCCCAGAAATACAATAGTCCGATAGGGCATTGAGTAGGAAACGGACGTAGTCGGCAACGATCGTGGTGGTAGGAGCATGGTCCAATGTGTTTGGCATCCCTAAATCTGACAATTTCTCGGTGAAACACCCCGCAACAATCGCATGCATCTAACCATAACCGTTATCAGTTCAAACGGGAAACCCAAACCACATGTGGTAAGCATCGTCAGTTTATCGTAATTCAGATTTGGTTGAATCGTCATTCATCTCGTCTCAGGCATCGCACAAATTTCTTGATCCAGCTGAAGATATCAAGGGATATTGCACCGATATGGTGGCATCGAGGGTGCTGCCATATCTGGAGGCCCTTTTCCTTGTTTACCAACCGATCTGCGACACGCAATTCGGAGATTCGCCTGTTTACGGCCTAAGATGAGAGCATCTGAGTTGGATATGAGACAACGTTGGCTGTCAACGGCTGAAGAGTGCCTAGTGTCAAAATTTAATTGGTCGTAGCGATATTATAGCGAGACATCGATTCGTGTGATATCCTAATGGCGGCAATGTCTCCGTCATAGATTATTCCCGTTGGTTACACAAGCAGCTTGGTTCGGCTGTGCTCATCTCAACACATTTTGTACATTTGAAGTCAACCTGTCCAATTCTAAGTTGATAAGCCACGCAAATGATAATTCACAAGAGTATCATGCACCCGTTAATAAAAGGCCGTGGTTGATAGTGTGCCTTTCGAAGTCGTGTGTGTAGAATCGCCTCTTTATCTCAATTTTGGATAACATGGAGATGAGGTTCTATCAGTCATGATATAGGTATTTTATCATGTTCTTGAGACTTTTATAGGCATGTTTCTTGTGTCACAGGCGGTCTGGCATGTCATAATCGCTGTAGAAAGGGATTTGCGAGGGATGCGTTCTCAGGAATGGTAGGAACTAACAGCCCACTGAGAGGCATGATACCAGCTACACATGATGTAGATTTGTCTAACTCATCGAGAAATTATCAAAACCGTCTTGTCTCTTCTACTTGGTGCTAATAGCCTGTTTAGGGTCAGCGTATCAGGTCGAAGGCTAATAGCCTCCAAAACTAAGCAAGAAATCTGAAGTGAGCGCAGCGGGAGACCTGAGCCAAGACCGACTTCCCGTTAGTAGTTCCGTTCCTGAGTCACTCTAGTGCTCGAGCCTTCTAGGCCGGACAAGCTATTGTAAACACGTGCCAAAGAATTGGCCGAGATCCGAGGACCGTAAACTGGCATTGTGGCTGCTAGTCTTGCGGAGTCTAGATATCCGTTGTTAGTGCGCTGCCAATATGAAACAATGAGGCTTGGGATCATATTCGTGAAGGTCAGTACGCCTTCTTCAGCTTGAATAATGACTGTTTATAATGCAATTAGGTTCCAGATATGACTGGGATAAGTAACAGCACAGCATTATGTCAAGGTGTACTTCTCAGGAGTCAGCCTCTTCCACAGGGGGTTTGAGTCACACGAGCATCCCTTACAGCAACACGCAGCCACTTCAAAATTGGCAGGGTAAATAAGGAAAATAAGACTTGTGTGGAAATTAAACGGCCATGTCAGCAGCATTATCTGATATCGCTTTCCCCCCAGCTTTGAGACGGTTTCGAATTGGATGAGTCCAAACAAGCGAGGATGGCTACTCGTCTGGGATATATTAAACGGCTTTCAGGGTTGGAAGCTGTCACATTCCATCTGGTTCAGCCATATGGACCAAGTACCACATCTTTGGTTTCCTTTCCACCGTCCTGGTCTCCAATGTCGGAGCTTCCTTCCCAGACAGATATGCTTGTTATGCTCATAAGTATGGTGGAGATCCCCATGGCCACGAGTCTTGCTCATTGTTATCTTCACTTCTCACTCGTTACATATAGAATAGATATACCTCCTCAGATAATGCCTGTCAAAGTTTTTCAATATCAACCTGTCAAGAAATAGACCATTTACTATGGCTCCAGTTCAACATATCGGCTGGCGAGCCCTCCTAGTAACCCTTACAGCGACCTTGATACACGCGTACCCTCATCAAAACAGTCCCGTCAGGATTCTTGCCAGATCAACCCAAACTATCTACAATGGCGGATGCCCTATCCCCGATATATGCAGCTGGGGAAGCTGTACCAATACAACAATCGGACTTGATCCAACAAATTGCGGATACCACGGCAACTCTTGTGAGCCAGCTGAGGTCTGCGTTGCCGGCGAATGTCGCGCAATAGAGCTCGGATCAGACCCAAAGAAGTGTGGTGCTAGATTCGAAGCATGCAAGCCTGGCCAATGGTGTGACGACGGCGAATGTGCCTCCATCGAAATCACAGCTAATCCTACCACCTGTTTAACGGGAACATGTGGTCCTGGGTCACTCTGCATTCACGGCAAGTGCTACGAAATTGGCATCGGTTCAGACCCTACATCCTGCGGCTCTTCCAAGACTGTATGTGACGCCGGAAGCTGGTGCCTCGATGACGTCTGTGTCCCTTTCATTCTCGGTACCGACATTCAGACCTGCGATGAGACCACTCCATGTCCCCTAGGCACATCATGTGATGATGGTCACTGCCGACAAGTATCTATTTCGACCGATGTTTATAAATGCGGGGACACATCCAAGCCCTGCTCTGCTGGTCAACTTTGCATCTCTGGACGGTGTCAATCTCTTAACATCATCTCTGGAGATTACCAAAAACGGGCCTGCGGCTTATCTGAAGAGATTTGCGATCCTGGATCTCTTTGCTTGGAAGGCAACTGTACTCTTATCACCATATCTACCGACCCTTCGCAGTGCGGCAACAGTCCACACCCATGCAAGGACGATCAGCTTTGCATCTCAGGCTACTGCGTGACCAACCTGGTGGACCAAGCCGCTTCTTCGAGCTTCGCCTGTAGTGGTAGTATCACAAGCTCCAATGATCACGGTTCCAAGGAAGGCGATTCAGGCAGCATTAAAATCGGCAAAGAACCATCTGATGTGTCATATAGTGGATCATCTGGCCAGAACAACGCCCCTTCTGATGGATATACTTCCAAGTATTCTAGCTCAGGCAATAGGCACGGCGGCTCATCCGCAGGTGGCATCACATCTGGTTATTCTGGATACTACTCATATGGTCATTGGCATATATCAAAGCCTCTCTCAGGCTATGGCCCAACCCCAAACTACGTTTTCGGTCCTGGTTCCACCTACAACATCAACAATGGCAACCGCCCTCCAGGTTCAGGTGTAGGCCCAGATGGTACAGGATTTCCATCAACTTGTCACTCAGACTGTTCCCGAAGTGAGATTTGCATCCATGGAGATTGTCTCTCCGTCTCAGATCCCCTTTCCTGTGGACCGTCTAATAATCGGTTTGTCCATCTCTTCCATCGTCAAACTGAGGTATGTCCTGAGGGCTTTGCCTGTATTGACGACCGATGTGTTCGAGTTGATGGGCCTGACAACTGTGGTGGCTTGGACTGCCCCGATGGCTTCGCTTGTATTCGAGATACTTGCGTTCTACTTGTAGATACAACCTATTGTGGAGGCGACACTTGCTTCGATGGTGAGATCTGTTTGCGTGGTTTCTGCATATCAAACCCTGGACTGGCTAGCTGTGCCGACGTTGAATGCCCTTCCGGGCAAACGTGCCAGAGTGGAGCTTGTCTCAATATCGAAGATCTGAGCCCGGTAACCGGTCGTCCTCAAGGGCCTGGCGGCAGACCTGGTGGCAAACCTGGCAGCAGCGGTTCCACGGGTGGCAACAGCGCTTCACCGGGAGAAGGCAATGGCAACGAGCCTTCTTCTGAGTCGAGTGGCACCACCTCAACTTTTCAGACAAGAAACACAAGAAACTCAGAGACTGTCAACCCGACAACTAATACTGCAGCGAGCGGCGAGTCACCTATCCTCAGCCCTGGCTCCGCTACAACTCGTATTAGTGGGCCAACAACCTTCACGACAAGCGCGGCAGGCTTTCCTGAGGGGAATGGAGGATCAACCATCCCTGGTACCACCGGCGATTCTTCTGCTAGAGGTACCTCGACTGGTACCACAGAGACTGGCTTCATTACCAGCGACGCGGTACCCGGTCTTAACTCTGGTACAGACTCTACTGAAGTTCCGTTATCCACCGTTGTCACTGCTAATCTACCTATCGCCAATACCGAATCTGAGACGACTGGGGCCTTGTCTGCTACCGCAATCACCAATACTAAACCTGAGACAACTGCGTCTTTAACTACCACAACAATCGCCAACGTGACGGGAGGACCAGAGGGTAGAGGTACCACAACAACTGGAGATGATGGAACTGTTACGACTTCTGGAAATGCAAGTCCTGAGGACACAACTTCATCGAGCTCAGATGAAGACGCACCTTTCAGCTCCGCTCCAAGTGCCAGTGGTACAGATCCTGTAGTCCTGACGACTGTCGGCGCACCAATCACAAACCCACCGATCACTGCCACTAGTACTACCACTCTTACGGACTCTGAACCCTCTGCAACGACGACGGGATTCCCTTGTACCACAGACGACGATTGTCTAGCTGACCTTGGCCTTTGTGTCGAGGGCACTGCTAACCTCTGCGTGTGCGAAGATGCAGTATGTGTTTTGGCGGATTTTGTCTTTCCTGAGACTACAACTGCTGGGGTCACCACCATAGGAGATCCGTCAACCACTGCTGCTGTTTCTACCACAGAAGAGCAAGTGGCCACATCCAGTGCTGTGTCTTGCTCCACAGATGATGACTGCATCTCCAACGGTGTTTTTTGTGGAGTAGACGGCCTGAATCTATGCGTTTGCGTAGACGCCATCTGTGTCCGGGCTGATACGATCACAACTACTAGTACTACAACGCAAGGAGTAGTCGTAACGACGACGGATACTATATCAGAAGCTACTACAACCGACCCTATCGATGAGACACCCAGTACCGACACGACAACTGTTGCCGAACCTATAACCACTGTTGATACCACGATTGTTACCGATACTACAATTACGGCGGAGCCCACGACAACGGCTACTGAGCCAGCAGCTACCACAACTGCAGTGGGCTGCACCACAGCAGACGACTGCATTTCCGATGCAGACCTTTGTCTGGATGGACTACTCAACCTCTGTGCTTGCCTCAACTCGGTCTGCGTACCTATTGACATCTCAGTCGACACGACTACTACTGCTCCCACGGTTACCCCGACTACGGTGGGCTGTTCTACAGCAAACGACTGTGCTTCTGATGTAGATCTCTGTCTCGTGAACGGGCTGAATCTTTGTGTTTGTCTCAACTCAGTCTGTGTGCCTATAGACGACCCAATCGAGACAACTACAACTGCACCACCAACTATAGAGACTGAAGTCCCCTGTACGACAGCTGACGACTGTACTGCCAATCAAGATCTCTGTCTGGATGGACTACTGAATATTTGCGTTTGCCTCAATTCGGTTTGTGTGCAAGCACCCGCCGGCGGTAATAATGGCGATCCATGTGCTGATGATGCTGAGTGTACCGCTCCAGGGGCTATATGTCTCGATAGTGGCGTCTGTGGGCCTGATCCGGGCCCAGACCCAGCGAATGAATGTCTTGTCGATGACGACTGTGCATCGTATCCCGATGATTGTATCATTGAGCTCACCAACTTTTGCCAGTGTGTCGATACTTTCTGCATTATACCTGGCGGTGGTGGGGGCAACGGTGGAGATGGCGATGCTTGTGCTACAGACAACGACTGCTTCAATGCGGGGTCTATCTGTCTTGAGAGCGGCGTCTGCGGACCCGACCCAGGAGCAAACGCAAACTCATGCGACACCGTCGACGACTGCACATCTTACCCTGATCTTTGCCTCATCGAGTTCTTGAATATCTGTCAATGCGTCGATGCCGTCTGTACCGTCCCTGGTGGTGGTAACAACGGCGCAGACGGTGATGCTTGTGCCACGGACAACGACTGCTTCTTTGTAGAGTCCATCTGCCTTGAAAGCGGCGTCTGCGGGCCTGATCCAGGCAATGGCGGCACAATTTGCACTACAGCCGATGACTGCACTTCTAATCCCGGTCTTTGCTTGGACGGTTTACTCAATATCTGCGTCTGCCTCAATGGTCTCTGTACACAGGCCGGCTAAGGCGGGAATGCCGGTGATACCGAGGTGGAACTGGACGCATGATTGTTCTTAACAGTATATAATTTGTTTGTACACTCTATTTTAAGTCATACATTTCATACATTATAAATCGCAAACCACGCTATTGATCTCTTGTTTCCGCGACCTTTGGATTTCGCTCGTATCGCCACCTCTTGCCATTATCTTGAACGTGCCAGCGAGTCATGAAAGCACCCTCCTCCACCCACTTCGCCCACTCGACACCCCATCTCTCCTCTACAGCGTCAAGGAAGGCGCCGTAGTCGAATGCCTGCACGGCATTCACTTCTAATGGATCGACTGAGATGTCGCTCAGTCGCCACTCGAGGTTCTCGATTAGTGGAACAGAAAGGTGACGCTCTGGATGGCGGGCGTCGCGGACGTTGAGCATAGCCCGTCCTGGGTTGACAACAGTAAATTGCCATTGCGCTTGCCCAGTCTTGTTGTTTGTCACCTGCAGAGGTCTCAACAGAGACTGCCCCTCGTAATTGCGCACAAGGTCTGCTGCTGCTTGCTTGCTGACACCATCCACAGATCCAGTCTCAAGCAGTAGATCCAAGATGGTAGGTAGCACTTGGGTAGAGTGGACAGCATCATGGACGTCGAATGCTGGTAGTAGCGGGTGGGAGAAGATCAAGGGCACATGATCAGCTCCAACGCTGGGATTGTAATAAGGCGAAGCCTTGCCATTCTCGACCAACGAGACACCGTGATCTCCAAGGAACACGATCAGAGTTTCGTTAGCCACTCCCTGTACGTCCAGAAGGTTCAAGACCTTGCGGATCCATTTATCGTCGTAGCTCTCAGCGTTGACGTAATCAGAAAGCTCCTGAACCTCCTTGCCTGTACCGAGCTCAACCTTGGTCTCGTTGGCAGGTATTCCGTAGGCGTGATGGCTTGTGCTGGTGATATGTGTGAGGAACACCCGTCCGTTGGTCTTTTCGGCATCCACAAACGCATCGCGGATGTAGTCTTCGAGAGGATCCTCCTGGAAGCCAAAGTAGTTGATTTCCTCGAGCTTAACAGCACCGTGTGTTGCGTTTTCGCCGCGAAGGTAATCTCGGTCAATGGTGTTCTCCTCGGGGTAGCCCATGGCAGCCATGAGCTTGTGGTGGTTGTCGTAGTGGATGGTGGCGGTTTGGAAGAAGTAGGACTTCCACTTGGAGGCAGCTGCACTTCCGGCTTTGTTCATGGCTTCGAAGATTTGAGGGAGGCAGGGTTGGTAGATGTGTCGTTTGTAATCGAGGTTGAAGTCGGCGATCAAGGGCGTAATTCCGCAGATGGTACCGACCAAGCTCTTGAGTGTGTATGTGCCGGAGGTGTAGGCGTTTGTAAATCGGGCTCCTCCACGCTTGGGCTTTTCGCTGTGTTCGAATCCGTCGTCGTAGTCGCCGGTAATGTAATTCGCGGTAGGTGTGGATGTAGACAGCTTTTGGACGGCTTCCTGGGGGATCTTGTGGTCAGAGAATGAGTCCTGCAGCTTGTTCCATATGCCTCCGTCCTTCTTTACAGGGAACACATCGTTCCTGGTGCTTTCGAGTAGGAACAGCATGACGTGCTTGACAGGAACATCCTTGAGCTTATCGCGGAGCTCTTCCAGTAGTGGGTGATCAAGGTTGGAGATCTTCATAGGATCCGAAGCAGCGTTGTAGTGCATCTCATCGGGGTTGTACCAATCCTCAAACCCAGCCAGAGGCTCGCCCTTGGGAAGCCAGTTGAACTTTGGGGGCTGAGCCACGGCTGATCGCTCATCCCACTCGTGTTGGATGCCAATACTTGTGAAATGAGAGGGTAGTTCATCGAGAAGTGGTGAAGTGGAAGACATGTCGACGAATGGGAGGAGACCGGTTGTCCAAGAGAGGAAGCTTAGAGACCTTTCGTTAGGTCGTTGGATCGACAGGACCAACAAGGCGAGACCAACGAGGCACCAGGTTATATAAGGAATGCCGTGGAGGACCCGTCTGACAGTCGATGGCTGTACTCGAAGACCAAGGGTGTTGCGCAAACGCTGGGACAGTCGAGAGTACATAGTCTGGGACTTGCCAAATTCAGCAGTGTCCTCAAGTGATGAGACACTGTCGGCATCCGAGTATTCCGGAATATCGACTTCCTCGCGAGTGGGCAGCAGGCCGTAGAAGTTTTTCTTTCTCAAGAAGCGGCCAATAGTCCTAAACGCAAAAGCAAATGGGAATGCAATGATCTGCGCGCCCCAGCCAAACACCTCGTAGCAGCCATTCTGCAGCAGCCAACTAATGGCGACCAAGACCGACACAACCAGCATCATAGTGACAAGACCCGAAAGGAAAATGGCCCTTGACGTGGGGTCAGACACAAGACCAATATTTGTCCAGTGGATTTCGGACCCAGAAACAATATAGAAAGTAACGGATATCAGGGAAAGGGCGACATTGTATACTATCAAGAGACCAGCAAGACCAGTGGTGACAAGCTGGACTATAGCTGTTGGGTAAAACCATGGATCGAAGAGGAGTCTGATCAAAAGAAGGACGATGATGTCCTGGATGAAAAATGTACCAAAAAAGGTGAATAATCGTGAGGGAGCGACAGCAGATCGATGGCTGTGAATATGGGCCAACTTCGCTGTAACAACAGCCAAGACAGTAAAAGTGTAAATAAATCTGCGATTGGCGAGTCGAGAGGCAAACCTCGTCAGCCAAGAAAAGAGACCCATGACGGGCTATGAGAGACAAGACAGGGCCGTCGGGGCCAAGGGTGTAAGAGTGTAAGAGTGTAAGAGTGGTGAGAGACAGAGAGAGTGAATGTCTTTTGAACCAAGGGTCTACAGATGTAACATAATAATCGATGTCTTAATCTTCAGATCTGAAAGAGAGGCAGAAGAAACGAAATAGAAAATGGAAACCAAAAGTGGAGATACGAGAAGGGTGCTGGGCAAAGGTGTCGTTATAAGAGGCGAAGAAGAAAAAGAGGGAAAAGAAAGAAAAGGCAAGGGCTCAATTACGGAGTCGCCATAGCCTCCGTTCCTTAATTAACAACACAGGGCCTGGATCCAATTACACGGACCTCTGTTAGGTAAAAAGGCCCCCGAGAACTGGGGCATCGTGTGAGCTGTTTCCCTTCCTAGTCATTGCGGAGTTGGCCTGATCCATTTCTTTAGCGTCTCATTTCGTATTCCGGAGTTCGGCACCGTTTGCTGACCCCCAGCGGTATATGATTGGCTACAGGAAGTTCTGAGCTAGCTCCAGTCGTCAAGAATTGTTAGGCCGAAGATCCGAGTGGTAGGGGAGACATAATAGTTCAGCATTATCTGTGGGGGCCATTGACCAATATTTTCTTCACCCATAGTACGAGACAGCCAAGACATCTCGTACCTGAAGCCGCAGCCGAGCCAAGGCTAGCAAAGGGTCAAGACCGCCATAAATAGGGGGTATTTGTTTCCCATGACAGAAGTTTCTGCGCTTCTAGAACTGGCACAGACATTTTAACCGCCCTGCGTCTTTTCTCCCTAGTACTTTACTCCAAACATCTGTAAACTGTACTGCACTGTACTCTAGCGTAGCCGCGCTCCTGTCCTTGTCCTTCTCCTGGCCATGACCGCATGCACAGCCTCGGGCGGATGCGATCTAAGCCCTACATTAACCCTGGCTTACATCACGTGTGCAGCCCCTATTCGGTGACTACCCAATCTAGATCTGCAAAATCAGCCATTCATCCGTTGAGACTGGGCCTTGCGAATCAAAGCGAAACAGCTGTCAAGGACGCATCCAGAGCATCAAAAGGAAGTCGCCGAGACTTGCTTTTTGCCAATAAATAGGATATCGTATGTTGCAAATTGGTGCATAAATGTCCAACATGTGCCCTTAAATTTTTGGACGCCCAGGGTCCGTCCACCATGAGCCGAGGCACAAAAGTCACAGCAAAAGACGCCAAATTCTTGGGGAAAAGTCTACGTTACTTCAAGGTCGAGGCCAAATTGAGGCTAGTCACATCCCAGAGCTTGAGATTCCTGCTTGACCTAAACTAGCCAGTAAGCTGAAGTACTGTACAACCCCAGATTTTGCGCATGTGCGTGGCAAATTCAGCCCTACATGCTTGGAGCCACGGCGCACACCTGGAGCGGTGGAGACTCATGCTAACTTTTACACTGTTGGGATGTTGAGTTCCTAGCGAAGCGACAAGATAAGATAGGAATAGCCATCGGGTCAGAATTACATCGCTTCAAAGGGGAAATACTTGTAGACGCTACTATTTGATGGCAATTAGTCGTTTCCCTTGAGCACTTGCACGACCAACACAACAGACGAGTCAAAACCAACCAAACCGGGAATATTGGGTTCGTTCGGCATCATTTGACCAACCTTGCACACTTCCAACGACTGTCCGTAACGACCCGGCGGAACCGTAGTATGTGATCTTCATGGCTTCTTTTCCTAGTGAAACTGCCACTCTTGAACAAGGGACGCAAACCTCTTTGGTAGTCTATAGGGTAACTCAACTCACCACCAGCAAGACAAGCCGCGGAAGAACCTTATCCCGCAGTGACATGCCAAGAATCCTTCGCATGGATAATCAGACTTATTTGGCTAGTCTGGCAAGGCAGAAACGGCTAATTGTGGACAGGGCTCTTTCACCGGAAATTGCTTACTCTTGGCAACTCCTGTTAAATAGAAATGAGTGCCTCACAGCCTCTTCCTCTCTTCTCACGTCATTTCGTTGCTCGTATACGTGCGCCACTTTCATTATACCACAGTCACTCGTTCGCCATCTAAATCATTAATTTCATTCATCAATCATGATGCGCTTCTCCTCCATCACTGCCCTTGTAGCCCTGGCTGGCTTCTCCTCAGCCAGCCCCAACGGCTGGTCCAAGACTATAGAGGCGAAAGATGGCCCTTCCAAGCTGGATGACTGCGGCTGCTGGCCCATTTACCAGGCCATGCTCAAGTGCCAGAAACTCAAGGGCCTCAACGCCAACACTGACGACTGCGTGTGCATTCCCAACCCCGACGGCTGGTACGGTTCCATGGATGGATGCCGCAACTGTCTCACCAACGACTCGGATGAGGACTTCTTCGATAACGTGTCTCGTCTGGTTACGCAGCTGTTTGTCTCGTGCACCAACGCTGGCGGCGGCGTGAGGAGCGATGGCAACAGCATCTGTGCCAGCAACTACTACCGCGAGGCCTGTGTGTCGCTGGGCACTAATGGAGAGCCCAGTTGGGCCAGCTTTGAGGAGTTTGAGTCCAAGACCAAGGGAAACACCTCTTATGTGTTGGATATCTCAGAGTTTGGAGCCGATGAGTCCACTACCAAGGGCACGACTGTCAAGACAACTGCCACGACTGCCGTCAGTTCTGTCAACACCGCCGAGGCTTCAATCGATGAGGTTACTACCACTGCTAGCAGTGGAGAGTCTACTTCAACTGGCAGCGCCACATCAGATGCTACCTCAGGCACAAAAACACCTGCTGCGTCTGCTTCAGCTTCGACAACTCCATCCTCAGCCATGAACCTCGCGGGTACCAAGACAGTGGCGGGAGTCATCAGCGGTGTCATGGTGGCTGTAATAGTGGGAACTTTCTTCTGATTGTCATGATTCATAAATTCTAATTTCTTATATAATGCATTCATTCCGTACCGTCAATCATGTTCATGCTCATGCCATTAAGCTGCATTCGTTGACGACACCTCTTGTGAACATCTGTCATCACCCGCTCGTCCTGAATTCCCTGCCAACGGCGTCCCAGAACGTTCCCGATCTTCGTTCCAATTTAACCGTCGCAATATTCGGCGAAGTAGTTTATAGGATGATTTGGCACCCTGAGATGTTGTCCGAAGCTGCCGAAGGATCGATGCTGCTTCATTAACGCCAAGTACTGCCATGTTCCTCTTGACAATTGTTCCGGGTTGAATCTTGTCCAAAGTCGTAGATAAGAACGCCGCAGTGTCGAAAAGACACAGCACGATGAGGTGGAACTGTCCGTCTCCATCCAAGACTTGGGACGCCCATCGAGTGGCAGCCTGCAATGCCTTGAGCGAGAATTCCACTGCTTCCGCTATCAAGTCTTGCATCTCGGCAGAAAACGACGTGGTGGAGGAGTTGGACAGGTAAAGCTTATATGGTTGGAGAATCATGAAATACGCCATTGTCTGGATGTAGTAGCGATGTGCGATAACCCAAGGCCATTCACGATCTTTGGAGGTGTCCGGATGATGGATGGCAAAGACCGAAGGTAGGGAAGATATATGGCTCTCGACCATCTTTTTGTAGATCTGGATCTCAGCGGGCGAGTTGATGTCTTGGGGAGTTTGCCATCGCTTGGCAAGAGAAGAGATGAGTTGGTATTGTAGTTTTGTGTGGAGTGTGGGTGTTGGCGCTGAAGTTTTGAGAGAGCCGACTTCGGGCTCTAGATCGATGTCAGGCATCATGAGTGGTCTGCCTAATGTGGAAGATAATTGCCTGAGGGACATTAGCTTGAGCCACCTTCGTAGAGGTCTTTAACATACCAGTTCCAACAGTATAGTACACGCCAAGCTTGTCGACCGATTTGTGCCTGAGTACCCGTTCCAGCCTTGGAGGTCTGTGCCTTATGAAGTCCTGATTTGAGACGATTAGTTCCCGTGAGATAAGCAAGACGGATGCAAACTAACCTAGCTCATATGCTTCTTGCACGGCGTCGCCAATCGTATGCCATGCCTCCATGAACTTGGCCTCGCCTTTGAACCAACAGATTGACAGAATCTTCCACTGAACATTGGCCAGATGATACAAACTGGCCGGTATCACCGCAGAAAGCTTTTGACCTGCCTCGTGATAGTCCGCGGACGAAGTGTTATACGAAGGTGTATCCATGGAGTTGATGTCAAGATGCTGAGTGACACAAGCACACATCATCAAAATGAGGGTAGTCAATTGGATGTCTTGATAACATGCTTGAGGCTTCTCTTTCGACCAGTTCATGTACTGCCGTATAAAGGTGGAAGGATGTATGATGTTGTAATGGTGATTGATATTGCTAAAAAATGCTTCAATAAGGGCATCTGCCACGGTCAGATTTGGAAATAGTCTAGTAACTTGGACCGCTTACCCAGTTGAGGTTTAGGAGGCAGGATATTGAGTGCATCTTGCAGCTGCAAATTTGCATCAGGGTCTATCAAGGTGACATCGGCAAGGGTTTTGTTGTTATGCTGGAGGCGCCGTTAGTGTGAATCAGTTTATGAAAGCTATTGTCAGTGACGGAACTAACCAGTGAGTATGGAAATACGCTGTCTTCGGAGTTCTCGCACAAATTCACAATAGATTGAAGACGTGCGAATGAGAGATTTAATTGGTCAGCATCATTGCTTGCCTCTTCGGTTTGGCCTCGACGCCGTTTCAACGTTGCCGACGCAGAATGAGTGTTAGTGTCCATTTTTGAGTTTTGCACAATTAACAGTATAAAGATGTCTATCCCAAGTTGCGAACGCATTTTACTATCTATATTACGAGCACCGTTTAGATAGGATTCGGAATCTGTGCAAAAGTCGGTGTTGTCCGAAATAAATCGGCCGAAAGCTTTCGGGCTTGGATCCCGAAGAAAAGGTTGCATACGCGGAGGTGATACTCGGGTCCGCTCCACCAAGGTTACGCCCTTCTAACGTGAGCGCCCTTGACAAGATGGGGTTTTTACTGGCTGGTCGCCCTGAGCCAGTTGATGGGAATAGCGAACGATTCGTTGATTGAAAACCCGGTTCCACAAGCATGCATCCCTGTCGCCTCGCAGGGTTGAGGCCCTCCAAGGCGTTTTTCGGTGGCAGCCAAGAGTCCGAAGATTTGAGTGAAAGAAAGGAAGATCATCGGCAATGGACTTTGGGTGCAGATATGTGATGCATTTATGTCACGTACAAGGGTGTGATAGGAGAAAGCAACATGAACGGGGAGCCAGCCTGTAGACCCCCGCCAAATCATTGGTATACAGATCTACCATTGGATCATCTAAACATGACATGTCACTCCCTTCTGCTGACAAGGGTACGTACTCTCCTCCGAAAAAACAAGGCAACTGACACATACGCTGATCGTACTGAACCCCTGTGGTGATCTCCACTCAGGCCCAAATCACCAACATAAAGTAGAAAATAAGAACAAAGCTAAAGAGAACAGACCAGGACATGCGCCTGGAAACTGCATCAAATACCCCCCTTGACCAGCCCGACTGAAGCTTCATCGCGCGCATGAACGGTGGGTTGACCATAACATCGACCATACGTGTTCGTCGGATCTCTGCGGCTTGCTTGCCAAAGTATCTACCGGATTGGAAGCTGTCACACGTTAGTAATTTGTGGTTGGTTTGTCGGAGAAGGGATTTGTACCTCCATGTGACGTTGGCTTGGACGACATTTTGTATGCCTTGGATGTAGCGAGCAACATGTACATCAGTTTCTGGTCCCCAGCTCGGTAGTTGAGTAATGGCACGTTCCCATTCTTCATACCTCTGTTCGAGAAGTTCTCCAACTGTGTTGAATGCCTCTTGGGGTGACTGGCCCGTCATGCGACAGGCAGCTACCATGCTAAACGGACAATCATCGTTCTAGAACGCGTTAGAGGGTGCAGCGTGAGATGACATAATTTACCCACCTCTTCCTTTCGATAAGATAAGATATCGTTGGATCTAGTCCGGTTAGTCCAGCAGACAAAAGCAGGGGAGTAGCATCGGTTCTTACAGTAAGACAAAGTCCACACCCAACCGCTCCAGGGTCTGAATAACAGGATTATCAAATATTTGATCAGGCAATGTAATACCGTGAGCATATTCAACAAGATGATACAAGGGTGTGACCCCAGAAGAAAGCTGCCGTGTCCTGAGCATCTCTTCTATACTGGGGATGCTATTCGTTGCAAAGCTTTTGACGTGATGGACCACTCCGTCTGTATAGTCTTTCATGGCGAGAGCAAATCTCCTTCGGACGCCTGGTAGGGTCAGCATGAAATAGAAAGAAGTAATTAAGTGGAAGATACCTGGACTTGAGCCCTACGCGCCAAAGTTAGATCGGGTATATACACACTATCCATGAGGGTGAGGCTTACCTGTGATACTCTTCGAAAAACATCATCGTGAGCCTGAACAACAGCAGTCTTGGGCTTCTTGTAGGTTCTACCAAGCATGTTTGCCATGA
This sequence comes from Fusarium graminum, assembly GCA_013266165.1. Classification (NCBI taxonomy): domain Eukaryota; kingdom Fungi; phylum Ascomycota; class Sordariomycetes; order Hypocreales; family Nectriaceae; genus Fusarium; species Fusarium graminum. The sequence goes on along the minus strand of JAAGWP010000094.1, from coordinate 794 downwards.
GACTATCAATAACAACTTGCGATCGCTTCTGATCCGCCTTCAGTGATCCTTCATCAAACACTTGTACAGTCAGCAGTACTCCAAGTTGACAACAAAAGTCTGTACTTACTGTCATCAAATGGAAACACCTGGATATTCCTAGTCAGAACAATACACAAATGTCGAGGATTTCACTTACCCAGTTCCCCCAGTCACACATGGTTTTTAGTTTTTCCGCAGGTGCATCAGGAGCTGCGATGGAAATAAAAAGAGCAAAGTCACAGAACTCGACTCTCTTTCTCATCCGAGCAGAGAAACGGCATTTTCTGTCATCGAGTTAGCAATTCACATGACTCGGCAGATAACAGTCGACATACTCCGCAAGCCATGTCTCTGAAATGGGCTTAACTGCTTCATAGTACTTGTTCTTCCGAGGCGCATCAACGACAAAGCCTTTAAATAAGTCTGGAAGGATAACAGTGCTTTTCAGCTCCGTCTTGGTGGTGTAAGTATGCATAATGCTACCGTGTGAGATTGATGGAGCAGATACTATTGTTTGTTGACCAGGACAAGGCCAGCTTAGAAGAAGAGGGCGACAGGCGTAGTCAAATAATTCGAGGTGGGCAGCTAACAGTGCAATCTCGGAAATGCTGCTCCTACTTCCGTCAGTCCTGCTACCTTCTGCGTCATGTTTTCCAGATCCGTGCCCCAATCAACTCTGCCCTCGAGGTGAGATCATAGACCCAAGACATTGGATCCATCCAGGGCGAGGTTGTCCCACCAGGTGATTATCAGACAGGGGGGGGGGGCCCTTT
>JAAGWP010000093.1:0-35789 GCA_013266165.1 Fusarium graminum | reverse complement strand
ATTCATCTGTGTCCTATCATAACAGCCACCCGGCGAGTGTGGGGGGGGGGGGGTCCATTCTCGGGGTACTACAAGGATTGCATCTAGAAGAAACCGAGACATAATATGGGGAACAAACTTTTGACAGCCTGTCAGGCTTGATAACGAGCCGCGTGACAGCCGGAGAAATTCAAACAGCGCCAAAGTGGATAACCAAGGAGCACCATGAATATCGAAGAATGATCGATTGTCTGAGACACGACTAACAGACCACCTCGTGACGTAGTATGGATGTATATAGATCACTCTAGGTCATTATTGATCTCGAGGAACCCTGCCGAGGTCAAGATACGAGCCTCATTTCAGGAACGAACTTGACTTGAATCTCGTTAATATCGCCAAACAGGTGTGCAATGGAGGAAATCCAGACTCGCTACTGGAATGTAACAGTGTCTTTGATGCGAATTTGAGAGGGCAGTAGTGCGATTCGGCAGTTGCATCGATACGGTTGCTATGCCCGAGACATTGAAGATCTTGGACAGAAGCTGAGATAAGTCATTTGGTGTTTATTACGATAAACACGGGATATGCTTGGTATATTTCTGATTGGAGAAGAAGAGATTCCACTTTCTTCTTCGAGTCAGCATATATGGTTACATCAGAACAACCTTTTTATTTCCTTCCAACAGATGGGGTGATCGGCGTTTAGTGACATCGAGGGGACGTTAAACTCCCAAATCTTTTTACTACTAACGTGAAATTCAAGCGTCAGGGCTCGAACCTTATGAGCAGAGTGTTCACAAAGGCAACATGCCCTTCTTGCACCAAGAGATAACATTCCGATGGGGTGCCACTTGGCAGATCGATGTCTGGTGCGGCGGGAGAAAGTGCTGTCGACGATTGTCTCAACAACAGAAACGATCTCACGATTCCATCACAAACAGTTACAGAAAGACAATTCGAGCAAAGGATCGGGAATGCAGATGTAAAAACCGAAAACCCTGGGAACAGTCTTATTTTGCTCAGATGCTCACATGACAGCAACACGTGACAGCCATCAAAAAATAATAGATTTGCAGATGTTGGTTGTATTCTCCAATGAGTGTCTAACAGCTAGTATATAAATAACCCTGCATATAGTAGTTGGCCTATAATAGGCTCGCCCTGAGGAAGCGACAGTATACAAAGACTGGAAGCCTTTGGAAAACCAAAACAGGTCGTGACTCGGAAATGACTGTAGGTCTCAGAAGAGAGGCAAAAATCAAATAGTGCAGATGTGTGCAAGATTCACTCACTGATCCTCGTCCGAAGACCCCGAGTCCTCGGCCAAAAAGGCGGCAGAGCTGGTAGTGTATATTGGGACATGATACTCTTCCATGGGGACAACGGGGTAGTGCCGGGCCTTGTTCTTACGCTTCTCTCCGTACGCAGCCTCCCAGGGAGGAAGCATGCCCTTAGGAATCGCCCAGCCGTACTTCTGGCTACGAAGCCAGAGTCTGACCATGTGTCGCGAGGAGGTATCGTCATCCGTGTAAGAATCTCGGCGGTGGACGAGCGCGAGGTTATTGAAGAAGAGAACATCTCCTGTCTCGAGCTTCAACTGTAGCTCAACTCGCGACGCAGCCTCCGATACTGCCTTTAGAGCATAAACTTGATCATCGGAGAGTACAGGAATGTCGGAATTCTTCATGCTTGGGTGCGGCCCGAGGCGGTGCGGGTCGAGACTGGCGAGGAGCTTTCCATCGTGAAAGGTCAAGACAGGTGCGAGATAGTAGGAAGCCTTGCGGCCGGAACTGTCCGAGACACTTGTTAGTCATGTCTTGGATGATGAATATGAGCATGTTTTTGACTTACAGCTGTACTGGCCAGTTGGGAGTCAGCAAGGTCTTGATAACTTCAGGCTCGCGGTTGAGAATGTCGTTGAAGACAGTCCAGGCGGAGCTGAGATAGGTGAATCCTCCCTTGTTGGCGCTGTCTCGGACCTGAAGGGATAGGATATCGCATCCCATGTCAGTGTGGAAAGGCTATTGAAGAGTGAGCATAGGGCTTTGACTTGTCTCTGCAAGTTGGCGACACCTACCAGAGACCCATTGGTATGAATACCGTGGCGCGTTTCGACGGGAGCAGTCCATTTCTTCGAGTCGGTTATATGGGCTAGGTGTGTTAGATAAAAGAGTGGTTTTTGAAGTTGTAAAATAAAGGAGGGATATAATTCCGGAAACGTACATAGCATAGCACCCTTGCGGTCTTGGAGTCCACGCTTGTCCGCAATGTAGCCAGCTACACCAAGGAAGATAGTGACACTATCCTCATCAGCGTATTTGGTGCCATCGATGCCGCGGACGACAACAAAGCCTCTTCCGAGATGAATAGTCTCAGCGCTGGCACGCAGACGGCGAGACAGGTTCGGAAGGGGGAAGTTGTCTGGTGAGACTTCGTCGCCGTCGAGCCCGAGAGCTAGTTCCCGTTAGCAACTAAGCCCGAGTCATTGGAGGAGAGGAAGGTTAATTAGATCTGACTTTTGAAACTAGCGAGGGCGCTGTCGATTTCACTGGCTTCCTCGTCGCTCAGACGAAGAGTGTAGGTGTGGTCCCCCTGGTAGTCGGCTCCAGACCAGACTAGAGGACCAGTCAGAGCGGCGTTGTACGAGTCCTTAATAGGCATGTCTCCGATAATATCAGAGTTTAGCCCCAGAACGCCATTGCCGTCAGAGCGCTGCAACTCTGTTGCGTAGTCCTGAGTGGTGTCCGTAATAGGTGCCATAGTGACAATGAGGTAAAAATTGCGTTTGAAGTAAAGATATTGAAGATGGAAACTCAGTGCAGACTGTTGACTCTATAGTTGCTATGATATTTACGGCTTCAGTTCAGATACTTCGACCAGGCTATTTAAACAGTCAACTCTACTCCTACTCCTAGTCCTAGCCGCCCACGAGTATCACATCCAGCGCTTCACGAGCAGTTTCTCTGCTTCCTCACGTCGAAAGATTGCCAAAAGCAAACTTCTGCAGTTGTTTGCTATCTCCCGGATGGTCTCCCCGGCGTGAACTTGGCCAGTTCAACTGGCCAAGTTGTCACACTGCATCGAGTTGTGGATGTTTGTCTAAGACTGCAGTGGACTGTGTACATATGTACACTGTTCGAACTCGTGCTGTTGGTCCAAAGACACGATGTCCCTGCTATCTCACAATAGTCTGTGTTGGTTGGGCAAGTCGTGGGGCTGTCGTGACGAGAGGATTGCCTCAAGGAGACATGGCGGTGCTGAAAGGGGGTGGTGATAGCTGGGATACCACCTCTGGAGGATGTAGCATTGTCCGCTTGTAAAACTCGTTGTTATCCTCCTCAAATGAGCAGAATATGGTTCAATTCGCGTCCCGTGGAAGATAGAGAAGATACCGGCTCTGTGTATACTCCAAGGTTTCCGAATCAACGTCAACCGTCTTGAGTAACTAAGCGTGGAACTGTCATTTTCACGCCTGCCTTGACCGGTTCCCACTAGATCTTGACGGACAGACATGACAAGAAACAAGGCTGATCGATATCTAGCTAAGGATCTTAGTCCTGGCATCGGCTGCACGACATTACTCTCCGGTCCTTGTTAGCGAGCGCTAAGACATGTCGCGGGTACCTGGATCAGTCCGGTCCAAGTAGTTTGTATTTAGCAACCGTTAGTACGTGTGGAAATGACGATCCACTATCTGGTCGCTTGACGCCCGGCGGTGACGAGATTTGTCGTTCATGAGACCGTCAGGGGTGACTGAGATCTTGGTGAACCGAGGATTACTACAACGTTGTGTCTAGAATGTCTCGCGAGCTCATGTATCTCTAATCTAGCTCTTGCATTGTGGAGTGGAATTTGATAAACTGGTGTATTTGAAGTCTTTGATGTGGGCTGAGCCCGGTATATCTGGTAGCTTCTCCTGTTGCAAACATTTCACTTCCTCGTAGCACAGTCTTAAACCTCAGTCAGCCTCCTGTAGCCCGCAACCAATACACCAGTTTACAATCACTTTGTCGCCGACAGCCTATCCAAAAATACTGAGGATATACAACTTCTCACCCGGCCCAATGATCGCACAGTTACTCTTCCTCGTGGACCCCTGATATCACCAACGGGCTACGATTTCGCAGCCCAACTACCATGCGTCTCTCGTATCTCATCCTACAGTACACTGTGTATCTACTGTCTACGCTCTGATATCTCGCAAGATGACAAGACGGCATGTCTTCCGTACTCAGGGGTGTCCCTGTCAAGGCCATGGTCGGCTATGAAGGAATGGCCTGCTAGTTCGTCTGTAACTATGGCGTGCATGATCAGCCTACTAGGCTATTAGCCTCGTCGTAAGTATTAATGGGCTGAAGGGGCTAGCAGTAGTGGAACTGAAGCTGGGTCAACGCACGATCGTAACTCAACTTAGATGTCGTCAAGTTACATCGTCTTGCTGCGACCTCGTTTTGGACCAGATGTGGGAACCATGTACTTCCTTTGGCCCCGTGTTAATACTCTTCTCAAGGGTATCTGTCTCTGTTCCGCAGGGGCTTGAGCTTGGCTCGCAGAGGTCACTCGACCCGATGGCCATATAACAAGCCTTAGCTTTCTTTTCTCTTCTCACTAGAGAGCCACTCGACGATCGTATTGTGTTGTACGACCTGAGATCTGAAGCTCAGCCGCCAACGTCGCCTTAGGTCAGCCACGGTTGACCATTTCCGGGTTACAGTGACTGTCAAACTCCACAAACGATCGTCTCGTTATCAGCCGGTAGCGTCAGAACGTGTAAACCATACGCACCATCTCGATTGGGGTCTATGTTGTGCGGATGTGTCACAGTGACCCCCTCCAGGGGATCTTTCGGCCGTTGTCGTATTGGTGAGTTGAGTTAAAGTTCTTTTGTTGCAGCAACTATTTGACTGATCACACGATTGGGTGGCTTACAGGTTCTCATTATTTTATGTAACTCACGGTACAATTGTACTACATGTAGTTATTCGTAGGCTAGTATCATGGTTGTGCCTTTACTCTCCATCCAGAGAGTGTTGTGGCTAGAGAGTATTCCAACAACATCTGCGAGTTCTTGGCATATTTCCTGACCAAGGAAAAAACTTCGGATAAGGTATAATGGGTCTTAATCTCCCGTGACATCAGATCTTTAACATTACTAGGATCCTCAGCCCAGGTTCTAATCAGCATCGATCCGGTGACCCCAGCAGGAACACTTGCATCAGGGAGGCTTCCCGGATGCCGGATCCAGGATGTACCCTGAGATTGCCAGACCGGCATCTTAGCGTGGGTATTGATCATTGACGAGGTACTTGTGGGATACCTTGATACTTCTGTCCCTAACGAGAGCCCGGGGCAGACGCTGCAGTATACTCTGTTGACGACACCACCACGAAAAGAAGCAAAGACTTGTTCATCATGGTTGCGTATAACTCCCGCATAAGGCAATCTTGCGTTATATGTGACCCTGATGCGCCGATCTGTGAGATGCGTTGGCGTGCGGAATAGGAACCATCTTTGAGGCCATCCACCGTCACAACTGGAAGACGATTCAACCAAGCCCCACGCCTTATTTTGATCCGTGGTCGCCTGATAGCAGCTCTTACACCAACTCCAGTCGCGGGCGTGGAGTACTTCAGCCAGCCATGTTCGGTCGATGGAAAGGCTGGCAGGGTCTGCTCAGTACAGAACTGGATCTTTTGACCTGTATGCATGAATATGTGACACATTCAATTCACGGGCGCTTACAACATATTCTGTAGGCCCAACACAGAGTCTTGGAGGAACTTTGAACAACTTTGTGGATCTCACGCTGTGTTTGCTACCCCAAGGCTATCATGGCGCTCGCCCAAAAAACTAACCCATTATGCAACCTTCAACAGTTGACACGCCATACGAACCAGCCTATTAACATGATTCAGCATCCGAATCCAATACCCTCCACTGCTCCGCTGTCACTCGATGGACTAGGCCAAGAAACCCATTAGACCAAAGATAGCCCCTATTCCCACAGCTGCCGTCACATGGGCGGCTGCCGCAGTCTGAATGGCCGTAGAACCGGCTGTATCCGACTCCGAGAACGATCCAGAGATTGCAGTAGTCTCGCTGAGTGTCTCTGAAGCTGTGGCAGTTGCTTCATCAGTGCCAGGAACTATGGTTCCTGAGGCAGACTCAGCTGGCACCCACGAGCCTCCTGCAGACGACACATACTCTTCCACAGTTGTGAACGTTTGCACGACTGTAGAAGACGCAGTTTCGACATCGATCGATTCAGCTGTAGCTGAACAGCCTCCGCAGCATTTCCCAACCTCCGAACACTCTACTTCCGAACTGACAGCCTCGACTGTTGTTGTCTCCGTCGTCGTGCCTCCGACCACCACCTCTCCTGTCGATGTAGAATAAGCTTCTACTACAATTGTCTCGATTGTAGTAGATACTGTACGAAGCAAAGTGGCTGTCTGAGGTGTCTTGGACTGCCATGTCTCGACGATGGTCGTAGTCATTGTCACTGTGACCTCTGTTGTACAAGGCTTCGAGATATGGACTTGTTCAGTTGATGTTGAAGTAGTGGGGAGTTCTGTCGATGTTTCTTCTGGCTTGAAAGACCATATTCCCTTGTGCTTTGTCTCGCTTGTATAGATCTCCGTTTCCGTCCACGTAGACCTATAGATCGATGTCGCCGCCTCTGTCCCAGATGAGGTCAATGGAGATATCCCATTCGCATCGGAAGCCAACTCAGTTGTAAGGGTCTCGGGCTGAGGCCATGTCCAAGGATATACATTCTTCGAGGTGGTCGAGCACGATGATGACGCTGACGCTGGAGACCACCAGGTAGAAGGCGTGGGAAGTGGCAATATGTCTGATGGTGGGATGGGCGTGTTATATATCGTGATGCAGGAGGTTAATACCGGGTATGGAGCAACAGGGGCGACCTTCGATTCACCGCTCTGCCTATCAATAGTTAGTAATGCTATACCAATACAGAAGCGAGTTATCCTACCAAGGAACAGTTACTAGTGTCTGACACTTCGGTGCGCAGACGATCGTCTCCGAAGCAGCTTCAAATGTGGTACTGGGCTCTATGAGAGTCACTTCAGTGATTTCATCAACAGTGATAATAGTCGTGGCTTCCACAGTAACAAAAGTTGCTCCTTCATCATCTGTGGCAGAACAGAAAAGACAATCCACCGTCACTATAGCTGTCGGCTCAGAATCGAAAGAGGACGGAAGCGAAGGAAGAACGTTCACAGATAGAATAGCATTCCTCGACGGAATAAAGTGGTCCTGGCACAAGACATTGGAGATCAATGTGGCCGAGACAACGAAAAGAAGGCTGAAGATGCCCATGATGCAGTAAGAGCTACTTCAAAGAGTGAATCAGGTTCCGTTATCCAGAATATGCCCTCCGTCTCGTTGGTATCAAGAGACATGACCAACCGCTACAGCGCCCCTTAAGTAGACATATAACTCCTTGCACGACGTCGCCAGATGCCGTCTCGGGGATGACTGAAGGTCTTCGAGTTCTTATCAAACGTTGAGCATAGTATTGTTTGCCGTTTCCTTTCGCCCGGGTGCAGCAACTTTGTCAAGGAAACATATCACTGCAGATTCTGTCAAATCTATAGTGAGATATGTGTACGCCAGCCAATTGCGTCTCCTGCAACTTCTGTGGGACTGTTGGGGCGGTGGTAGGTAGCTTCTCGGATAGGGGTAACGACGTTTAGTGTGACTGCGGTGTAACTCTGTCGAATTATCTGTGCCTCTTGACCTGTTCTCAAGCCGGCATTTGCAACGTTGACTTCTTGACCGACGGCAGTATTAGGCTTTCTTCTATGGTAGCCTTTAGAGGTGGAAATGATTCGATGCTTGGAAGTGCAACGTTGATGTCGGTACAAGTTGCCTGAAGACGTCTGGTGCACACCGCTCTTCGCCTGGTTTGTAATTACCCAGGGAGACTGTGATAGCTTTCTCAACTATTCAAAACCTTCAGTCAGGTATCCCATGGGCAGTCGTGACTCGTTTGTTGGTAGAGAGTGGCATACATCGGTGTCGAGAGATGTTTGTCAGGACTCGTTGCTGAGACAGATCGCCATTATCAACGAAAAGTAAGCTTTCGGGGAAACTTGTCTGCCATGAGATGACAAGAATATGATAAATGACTAGACTTATGCATGAGACAGGTCATTTCCGATATCTATTGGCATTGGTTGTCGATGCATCCCGACCTGATCTTGTTACGAGTACACCCACTAAACAGACCTGTCTCGATACATGCAAAACACATCCATCAAAGTCCCGAGTCCAGCTTGGTGTTCCTGATGCTCTTAAATCTACTGAGTATCCTCGGTCACAGTAATCATAGCAATTGTTACTCGCACCCGTCGGGATGGCCTCCGAGATCTAAGATTCCCGCCTGAAACAGATGCCGAACCCCATGTCTTACCCAGTAGTCCCCTTTTCTGCATCATCAAATACAATGACTTGCTTTTGGCAACAATTTCAAGCTCAAGGACTGATCCGTCCCATCGCCTTGCACTACTCACACTGACTTGATTTGATAAGGCTGCCTTACCCCTGACCAAGGACGATCCCTGGCTCACCTGCATGTGTACACATGACTAGAAGTTTTAATCTATCCACAAATACCGCAGATAATCCAATGATCAAAATAGTATATAATGATGGAATGGGGCACGAAATCTATGGTGCACGTGGGTGATCTACGTGAGTAGTCAAGGGGGCAACCGTATGTGCCGCTCTCTACCAGGAGCAGAACATAACAAGCCTTGCCGTGAACAGGTTGAGCTTGATAGTACCATTCCGGTCTACCTTACGCAATGTATAGACACTTGAAGGTACGCAACAGGTTCAGCTGCTCCCAGACATCCCATCTCAGTGGCAGCTCAAGTGGGTTCAATCGTAACTCAAAGATCTGCACCTCTTGACAAGCAGCATAGCTCCAATATTCCCCACACTAGAACCTTAAGTAGAAGGCTACTTGAAGTTTTTATTTACCTGGACAATTATGCAGGTGTCCGTGGTTCGTTACTAAGTGGCATGAAGTGACCCAGCCACTACTAGGGACCGTTTTGCATCGCTTGCGCTGTTTGAGCACCCGATAGGCATTTTATGCTTAATTCCAGAAATGTTTACAGCATCACTCCTATATGTTGGTGATAGCAATATTTACCGTATCGGCGGGTCGGGCTTGACTATCCCCGTTGACTCGATAGAGTCTACGCACACCCTCCTTACCTACCATTCAACACATATTAGTGACTGTATCGTACAAGGGCCAGGGGTTTCTGGCTCAATACCACAAACTTAGTATAGAGTCTATGACTATGAGGCTTCATTGATTAGCAGCGGCGCCCTAGAAGCTATTCCTCCTTATTTACATCGCCTCAGCGGCTAGAGATACCCAAATGCCTCACCCCATCTCAGATGTCATCAGTCCCCTGCCCAAGTTGGGTAAACAACGCCACCGGTAGGTCCCAATGAACAGGCTGCAAGGACGCCCGGCAAATGATCGAACTTCCTATATAATTAGAAATGAAACCACATCTATACTGTTCACCCCTGGCCAGGAGGTGGTAATCAAACATCACAGGCCAAACCCAAAATACGAACAAACAAGCCAAACCCGAGTTCGTGGCCGTGATTTACGAGATCATTTTGGGGCCACGTTAAGTTGACAACGACCCAGGCCATCAACATTGGCCTGTATAAGGGCGCTGGAGGTTGGAAGAAGCCCCCGGAAAGAAGCGACAGCTGTGGGGCCGTTGTTGTCGATATCATGCTCGACTCGATATCTCACAATAGCAATTCTGCTTGAAAGAGAAAGACTGGAAAGATCTTCCGTGCGGTGCAGGTTCATTGCCGTCAGCTTGTCCAGTATCTAGTCGAGCTCCTGATCTGGACGTAATAGAGGAGTGGCTGTAACAACAACCAGTCACCAAAAGTGGTCGAACACATCTTGAGAGTTTGTTGACGGAATCATGGTGTTCGCTGGCGATTTCCATCATTCGATCCCACCGTGTAGAGCCCCTACTGGACCTAGTAACTTGTTTTCTATGGAACCGTTTCAATCCTTCGAGGCAAAAATGTTGCTTTTGGCGAGGTCCGATTATGCCTGTGCGCGGCAATAGGCCATCATATCATGGTGAATCCAGAACGGAACGGAGAATAATGAATACCAGGCTAGGAAGTTTTACCCCACTGATCAGCAGCGATGTTCTGACCGCGGGCTGCCGACGTGGAGTTGGCTCGGGCGGGTAGAGCCCATAATTGAGGTTGGAACCACGATCAAGTCAAGATTAATGACATCGCTACATGACATGCAGGCAAATGGAAGTCATGAGATCAACGTGGATATCTGATACTACAACTGAGTTCTAGGTGCGACCGAACTCCACAAGAAAGTTCATTGACGAATAGTTAGGTGCGTGATCGGAAATAGATTACCAAAATTGATGAGATGCTCCTACGAAGACGAAGACTGTGTCTAGGGTAGTCGGCGAAGGCGATGGCTGACTAAGAGCGAGATTGATCTTTTCACAGTGGCCATGCCATTTTCATGCGACGTTACATTTCAGTGGCTCCCTTGGCACATGACAGCCTGTCACTGCCCCGAGACCTCGCATTGCAGGTTGCCTACTCTATTGCTTATGATCTGGCCTGTTGAAAAGTCTTTTACGAGGCAATTGGTGACGAGGATGAAGACGTCGTACGGTGGACATGGCACACTCAACAACCTAAACGAAGATTATGGAAACGCCAAGCTGGAAGTCATTTCACCGATCCGCTCGAGCCAATGACATGACTTCAACGACATGGCGATCCTTCAGCCTCGCCCTACCCACCAAAACCTAGCTGGCCCTTTCGGACCGACCGTGAATGCACGAGGCTTTTTCCAGGTCTAGTCTGGGGTTCTTTCCACCTTAGTCCGAACTGTGTTTCTCCAGGTTTAGTAAAGTGCGAAGCACGATGAGGGGGGGTGGTAGATGCGCTGTTAAAATGAGCAATTAACAAACACTTTCAATTTCATTTCGAAACTGAGGATCGTCAACAGGAACAAGAGACATTAAGGGACCTGATCAACAAAAGCGTTGGCAGTGGAAACCGCCATGATTCATGCATGGCATAGAACCCACTGTAAAGCATACAGCCAGTGTTCCAAGTTCCTTCTCGAAAGCCGCTAGTTGGCGGCCAGTCCGGCAGCTACTGCACGATGAGGCCACGGACTGGAAGTAGACAGTGTACGAGAGACTGTGAGGTAGCGCGTGCCAAGTCTTTGTACTTCACACTGTGTTTGAGCATCAATCGCTCCGGACGACAACGGTCCGCGCGGTGTTGGAAACCGTCTCTGTCCAATCTTGTGTCATGGAAGACGACGGGAACACGCCTGGGAATAAACTCAAACACATCACAAATCACAATGCAAACCTTGATGGTTCTCGAAACTGTATATTCACCTCACCATCGTCCTGAAGCACAGCCATTTGCAATCACTATACCACCGCCCGTGCCCCCTTATCACATAACGCACAAAGCTTGGATGATCTGATTGTTGCTACGGTGACTCCCTCCTCAAACACCAACATCAGGCCAGACGAGGTGGTACCGAAAGGTCGGCAAACGTACGCAAACTCCTCCATGACTTTGTTCCCATCTTAAGCGAGCATCGCTTACCCATTGGCCACAAATTGTGCCATTGTGGTATTACCAAAGATCATACACCAATGCCGCGTTGTTTTGAGGTCAACAAAGTTGTTGGGTATAAGAAGGGTAGACTTATTGGGAGTCGGCCCCTCTTGATCATGCCCAACCTCATCGTACGACGAGAGCAACGACGAGTATTGTGGCAAAAGAGATTATGAAAGTGACTTTCCTTCCCGAAACTATCAACTCCGCATCTTGATCAAAGAAAATGCCATGGCATTACACACACGGCAACGCATAACCCAGTTACCCCAGATATCAAAATACGTGAGACAGCTGCAAGCACAACAGTACTTTTGCTGAAACGAGATGACAGCTGCACTGCAACGTTTTCTGCACTAGATCTGGGCTACAGGTATCGACATAAACAGACCTTTGGCCGGTAATGGCTGAGTAGGGATTGTACTAGATATCACAGAACAGGCGCCTTGCGTAAAAAAGAGGCACAGACTATCGTACTACCCGAAATTATCGCCAAGATCCCTTCTATGAAACGTAGAACTAAATAAAGATTGTAGTGTGGTCCTCCAGCTCGTGACTTGACGAAGGCATTGACCCAAGCACTGAGATTTAAGCATACTGGTAGAATCTGGAGTAGAGCTCTAGCAGCCAGGCTATGTGGGTAATACGCGTTCCGTAAGCATCGTACCCGGTTTCCATCAATTTCCGATTGGAATTGTGCAACGTCGTTGATGGGGTTGTCTTCAATTATTGATGGTATCAGTTGTGTTCGAAGGCAGACATCCAGGGTGGTCCGGTATGTAACCTGCACTCAGCCACGTCCATTACGATGCTACTGCCAATGATAGCAAGCTGTCAATTGAAACAATCCAATAGAATAAGACGCTACCGGATGACCGCGTGCATCTACAAGCATAGGATAGGGCTGAGTTCCTTATTCTATCAACGTTTTGTGAGTGATGTCTTAGTATACGCGTATATCACCCCCACAATTCCAGATCTACGCTGTGGAAGATCCAGCCTTTTTTACGTATAGCTCAGATCCGCGTATAGAGCACTCCTTTAGACGTATTCTCAAAGGGCAGCATTTGACTGAGAATGCTATTTACACGTAAAGATGGATATATAGTCTGTTAGGATTTCGATAATGAAAACGGTTTTGTAACTCATCTCATTCATCTCCTCATCTCAGCGACATTTGGATCTGTATTGCAGCCTGTTTCTTTTAACAAAACACCAGGACTGAACCCTGCTACCAACATCGCGAGCCTCAGAAGCAACAACCCTCCGCAACAACAGCATACAATGGCAGGCTCAGATGCACCGGAGGCATATGTCTTCTACAACTACAACCCGAGTATGGCAGCAGCTGTCGTATTCATCGTTGTATTCGGCATTTCCTCACTAATACACACATACCAGCTTGTGCGTGCGCGAACGTGGTACTTTATCCCGTTCCTAATCGGATGTCTCTGTATGTCACAAAAGTACTTGTGAAGAAAGACCTGCTAATTGCTATCTTCTAGTCGAGTGTGTGGGATACATTGGCCGTGCCCTCTCAGCAAAAGAAGCACCCGATTTTACCCTCAATCCATACATCATCCAGTCTCTCCTTTTGCTTCTTGGTCCAGCTCTGTTTGCTGCCTCTATATACATGGTTCTCGGCAGAATAATTAGACTCGTTGATGCTGAAGAGCTTTCCGTTATTGGTCCCAAGTGGTTGACAAAGATCTTTGTCGCTGGCGATGTTCTATCTTTCTTGGCGCAGAGTGCTGGTACGTACCCTTTAAATAATTGGACTTCAAATTACTGACTCTACAAGGTGGTGGTATGCTCGCGAAAGCAGAGGACCAAGACGCCGTGAAGCGAGGCGAGAACATTATTATCGGCGGCCTGGTCATCCAGATCATCTTCTTCGGTTTCTTTATGGTTGTCACACTCATTTTCCACGTTCGCATCAACCGCAATCCTACACGAACGTCTCAAGAGATCACGACTTCTTGGAGGAAGCTCCTTTTCGTCCTCTACGCAGCCAGCTTGTCCATCCTTGTCAGATCAGTCTTCCGAGTCGCTGAGTACGTCATGGGCAAGGACAGCGAGCTTCAGTCTAAGGAGTTCTGGATCTACATATTTGATGCTCTCCTTATGAGTATCGTAGCTGTTTCTCTCAACTGGTTCCATCCTAGTCGCGTGATCAACAATACGCTGGACAGGAAGCAAATCGTCAGTCAGGATGAATATATGCTAGAGAGTCAGCCCTCTGAGAGAGATCACCAGCGGTACTCCCTCTCGCCTGTGCGCCCCAAGCACAACTATTGAGGAAAGGGAGAGCGATGGAAGGTGTTTGAGCCTGATATGACGGGCCTTCGAGGTTTGATGGAGAATATGGTGAAGCGGGCGGGACTGACATGATACGTGTCGTACTTACTACGTGGTATATAGCTAGAGATAGTAGAATGGAGTTCTGTTTTGTTACCTGAGGTGAAGCGAAGTATCGTATCACGACTGAAGACTGGTGTCGCAAGTTGGGTACTATTTGAGGATAGGATGGACGGGATCACCCGGCATGGGTGTTTTACAGGCTTCAAGGTTGTGCCAAGAAGTGGAACAGCACTCGACAATTATTTCGCACTCCAAAACCCAAGTTGACTTGACATTGGTCAACGTTTCATATCAGCAAACTACTGCAACGCTCGTATCTGTACGAGTCAAGGTGTCAACAAGAGGCTCAGGGTGGGCTCGGATTTACAGAGGCCACGATAAGAGAGATTCTTCCGTGTTTTTGCTCATCACAAATTTCCTTCGATGGAAGCAAAGAGTGGAGAGGACAAGTCTTTGTTCTTGACTGATCGGCGGGGCGGCAGTGAACGAGACATGGGGCCCTGAGACATGGAATTCCAGGTGTGCGGAACCGGGCTGTTACAGCAGGGAAAACAAAAACTTGGTCGTCGGGCAACCTCTTCTTTCGGATGCTCTCGTAAAAACTGGGACTAGGCGGTTCTAAACGCCCAAAACAGCGACATTTGACGATGGTGATGTGATGCGAGATTTTGTAGATCGTAGGGCCCGTCGGTTTGTGATACAGAGCTGAAAAGGGAATCATCAATCAGCTACGGAGTAGAGTTTGAGGACCCGAAGGTGCCGGCACGGAGCCGTCGGCAAATAGGAACACGGCTCTTGAGTAAGTGAACTGATGAGCGTGAGAAGCAACTGGATCATCAAGACACAAACAAGGAAAAACAAACCTCACTCATCCAATCCGTCCGGAGCACGCCGAATCATGTCGATAAAGTCAGGTACACGTAGGTATGAAATGACATTTGATAACGTGTGTCGGACCGACGTACCTGCAGAGACCTTTACGATGCGTGCATTCTTGGTGCACCAACGGGTACCCGATCGTCGATCCTGACGCTCCCTGTTAGGCCTCACCTACAATCGAAAAGAACAGGACAGAGCTGGGAGCTGGATGTCTTGCAGGCTGGACAGAATCCACCAGACTAGGTCTGGTATTGGATTACACTGTGAAGCCAAGGGCCTGGAGAGGTCCCTGCACTGTAGGTTGGCTCCCGCATCTTGAAGAGGTGAGCGGCTGTAGAGGAACGACGTGGCACAGTCGGGTACAGTACAGCGTAAAGTCTAGTTGGTCAACTAGGGGATAGGAAAAGAGTTCTGGAGTGCCTAGCGATCTAGGCCGAATTCGCCTAAGTTTTCCAGTCCCCTCTATTGTCTAAAGTTTGTCTACTCCATAGTTGAAGCGGCCAACTCTTCTCACTCCAGCAGACAATTAGAAAATGATGAGGTTGAGAGCTGACGTGGTCATTATTGAATATAACCATTTGCCTCTGTCCTATTATACAAAGCGGCTATGTTGAGTGCCACATAAGATTCATCACTTCCTCTCAGTTCACAATGTCATTTTGATCGAGAGTGGCTTTGTCTCGTGGGGTCGCCTCACTAAAACACAAAACACGGTCTGCTTATGCGAGTGCGCGGTCGTATACAGTGTTTCTCGTGTGACAACAGCCTCACGTCCATTGGCTGTGCGCTCCTCATCTCCTGGTGATTCGCAAGCCCCCTGTTTATTGCGAGGTAGCTCAGGTTCTGCTGGCACTGTCCAGGGGATGCTAATTTCTTGCTGGCCCTTTGCCTTTTTGGGACGCCTCGTCCGTTCGCTTCTTCGGTTGGCTGCTTCTTCCTTGGCTCTTGAGTGAAATATGGTACGAGTAAATTATGGATCTTGAAGTCACTTTATCCCTGAAGATATACTGAGAACTACCTTCCAGGCCGCGTCTTGCTTGTCTCGTCCCACTCCGGGGCATCGTCACAACCTCCCGTGGCTGGATGGTTGGTGTGGCCTGGCCTGGTCTTCCCCCGGTCCCAGTCTTTCCTCGAAATCTCCTTCCCCTACAAACCCGCTTCTCACCTCATCTTTCCCTTCTCGCCTGCCTTCCCTAACCTGATCCTCTCATCCACACTTTCCCTCAATCTACGACGACTTCATTCTTGAATCAAAACTTTCGCTACTTTTGGCTTTCGGAGGACACAGCCAAACTGAAGACCTTCCGAATATTAACATTTCCGAGACTCCTGGTCACCCCAAACAATCTCCCCCCGCATTATAGTTCATGGTGAAAGGGCCGAATAACGCCTGCACCTCGTCTCCTGCGATCAAGTCAGCCCTCCCAATCTCCCCGCCCGCCCACTGAGCCAACTACCAAGTCGCCCCGAATATACCTTCGAAACGACACGTCTTGCTCGGCCCCCCGCATAATTCCCCAGACTCTGGCTCGTCGGCAACTTGAACCCCCTGGGATTATTTTCTCTTCAATTCAAATACCACCGACCAAGCTCCAGCCTTGGATCTCGAAACTCACTGGTGCTCCTCTAGCACCATATCGTTGGAAGTCAACAGCCTTTGCCGCCTACGTCGACGAATTTTCCGCTTGCAACATCCATCATGACGACGGCAGTCAAGAGGGCCTGCGATGGCTGCCATCGTCGCAAAGTCAAATGTGACGGTAATCAACAATGTCGAAATTGCGAGAACGCCAGCCTCCACTGTACATACAATGCTATCCCTCAGAAGAAGGGTCCCAAGGGATCCCGTGCCAAGGTGATCAGCGAGCTGCGAGAGAATCAACGAGCGACCAGTTTGTCTGCTCTGGTGCACAGCAAGCTAGTTCTACATACCGGTCCTTCTCCAGGCAGCGATACTAGCCTCAACCCGACGCCCAACATGCTATCAGCCGATTTGCTCAAGAGCTGCGTCAATTTCTTCTTCGACCATGTCTATCCTATGATTCCTATCCTGGACCGGAATGAGATCGACGCGTCTATGCAGAATGTAGATGGAGTTCGTGATTCTTATTGCTTGTTTACCTCCCTGTGTGCGTTCGTTCTCCTGCAGCCTGGCATGACCATGCCGCCAAACGACCCTTTCCACCTCGATACTCTCCCTGGTGCCACCATTGCGGCTAGCACAATGCTTCTCGATGAATGTCTCCGTGTTCGCAAAGGGAATGACTTTCAGGAAATGATCAATCTCAATGTCTTGGCTACGAGCTTCTTCATCTATGGCACCTGTAACGCTCTGGAACAACACGATAGGGCTTGGTTCTACCTTCGAGAGGCCACGACCATGATCCACATGGCAGGCATGACCCAGGAGACTACTTTCACCCGATATCCAGCTTCCGAAGCAGTCCGAAGACGTCGCCTCTATTGGCTCTTGCTCGCCTCTGAGCGAGCTTACTCTATCCAGCGCCTCTATCCCTCGACACTCCCAGCAAACGTCGCCCCCAGCTCTCTGGGCGACGACGCCAACGATGCCATGTATCCTGACTTCCACTTGTTCTTTCTCTTGTGTGACCTCTACCGAACTGTGGACGATACATTCCTGCACACCTGGCGATATGGTTGCGGGCATCTCGATGCCGCGACTATTACGAACCTACAGAAGCAGATTAACACAGGAGCGAATCCATACCCTGTAGAGTCGAATTACTCGGCCAATCAACAATGGCTCAAGAATAACCTTTGGCAGTTCAAGAACAGTAACGAGGAGCCTTACTCTTATAACAGCGGCGCTATGGTTCTGACTCAAAAGATGGTCTCCGCTTTCCCCGGCAACCAGGCAGAGCTCATGAACTCTGGATTGGTATGTGCTTACCCCGCGATGAGGATGCGCCTTTTCTAACAACTGCCTAGATCCCCAAGCTTGTTGAAGTTACCCTCAACTTGATAAACCTATTGGCCAACAAACCACAACCGCGTCAGTCATTCGATATGGGTCCTCGGCACTGGCTCAAGCAAGTAATGGACATCATGGACGCCATTCGAACCAACCAATTTCAATTCGTTCCTCTGTTGTTGAGCAAAGTGAACGAAATTCTCCCCCGCGTGATCCGGCCTGTCCTTGATATTGCTCCAGAGAACCCCCAGTTTAAGATGCCCGACATGTTCGACGGCTTTGGTAACGCAGGGATGGCCCAGATGCCCATGGAGGAATACAACCCACCCATGCCTGTGGGAAACTACAACCAGACCATACCCATGAGTGACTACGACCACAAGTACCAGGACATGGGCGGTAACAGTCCCGATTCGCTTCCAAACTCACACCACTCAAACGGTACACCTCCTGGGTCGCAAGCAGGTAACGAGATGTCTCAGCCTTTCGTCAGCTCTCCTGGCACGGTCATGTCTCCGTCTGGTATGGAGTATACCCAGAGCATATCCGGCTTTGCTATACACGACATGATGAGTCCCTTAGGGGGACCCCCTCAATCTAACAATATGAACAACCTGCAACATCAGCAAAACATCGAAAACCAACCCCAAATGCAGAGTATGCATAACCCGAACGGCAACAATACCACTATGAATCAAGGCTTGGGCGGATTATACGACATCCGAGATATACGCCAACCACAACGCCAAAACAGTTTCCACCTCCAAAATCAGAGTCCGCTAAATGGGATGGGACAAATGCCTGGCGACATGAGCTTCCAGCCAATGCGATGACGACACCAAAATTAAAAACAAAAGCCATTGATTTATAAGCTCCCTCCCATTCCGAGCACTTCATTTCTTTCCTCTTCTACTATTGTTCTTCAACTGCGACTAGGGTAATCGCATTGTCCTTTTTGTTATTCATACTGCATTCATGGGCACTCATAAATATTGATCATAACGGTCATGACACGGAGCTTGCAGGACGGCGCTTTGGTATTTCTGATTCTTAAATAGGGAGGAACCAGGATCGAGTTATGTTATCAAGAAGCGCGGTTAGGAGTATCATGTTATAGGGTAAAGCCTATTTGAATGGATTAAATGACCTGATGGGTCCTTGAACAACAGATGTAATATACATTTTGTTCAATCGAATCTGAACCTGAGTGATACGAACTGCATTGTATTGATGTAACTGGCAATACTGGGTATTCTTACTATCTATTTTTTTTTTCGGTCTGTGAGTGTAGGTAGGTATAGGTATCATTCAACGCCAAAAGTGAAATTCATCATAACTTCGTGACCAATATCGTGGTGACCAACGTCGTGTCTAACTTCGTGCAGTCACAGCCTGGAAGGCAAGTGCCTCGACTCTTTGGAGGTACAGCTCCATCAAGTGGCAAACAGGATCCCCCCAGATGACGCCTCTTAAATCTTGGTCGACACAAGTGACGGCCAGCACGCCCTCTTTGCGACGCTCCTGCACCGTCTTGCGATCCTTGGGCTCAGCATGGGGATCTCCCGAGCGCAGAACGACGATCCTGCCGGCGTTGCTGAGTGTACTCACTGGGACCTTCCATGTCGGCTTCTCATCGCGGGATCTTGAACGTGAACGCGACTTGGACTCCTTCCGATGAGGCGGGGGTGGTGACGACAGCAGATCGAGAAGGCTCTTCACGTATGCCTTGTCAGCACGAACCACTGGGTCGCCCTCATTCACGATACTGAGGAACACGCTTTTGCGTGTATAGGGAGACTCGGGTTTCGCGAGAGGCAGGAGGCTCACGGGTGGTGCGCCGAACGTTATGCAGTGTATTCTCTTAAAGTTGTTTGCCAAAACGTTCAACTCGCTCCCAACCGTCTGGGCTACCATATGAGAATATAGCAGCGCCGCGATAGCACCACCCGCCGAATGACCTGTGATTAGAAGACTGTATCTTGATCTAGCAGGATTCTCCCGCAGAAGTTGTCTCAGTCTCGCGGCCACGGGCCGAACCATCTTCTTCGCAACCGACAGAAAGCCTGCGTGGCACATGTTGCCCGGATCGTCCAGAAAATGAACCGGGCTAACAGGAACCGATTTGAGATTCACGGCCCAGTCCATGAAACTTGCTGTACCGCGAATGGCAAAAACGATTGTGTTGCTATCATCTTTGGATACAGACTTGATGCAGGTCTGTCTAGGACCTACAAGCCAGTCGGAGGGGATGTATGCATCGCGCTCAGAGCCCTGTGGCTTTTCATACACGCGTTGAGAATATTGTGCCGCGAGGCAGAGCAGGGGCCATGTAGGCACATGTCTGGCTATGTTAGAAGTGTTCAACATGAGGCGAGGAAGATACTTACAGTGATAAGGCCGGGAGACGCAGTGAAAGCTTCGAATTCGCGTATAGCTCAACCTTTGAGAAGTAGTTGCCCGAAACTACAGACGCAGCAATATTGCACTTGGCCTTGTCTTTTTTCTTGTCTTTCCCTACGCCCTTAAACGTGACATGCCGATCCCCTTCGTTTGGACCACAACGAAATAGCGAGTACTCGGTACCGTCCAACTTCTCGCAATCAATGCGTGTCATAACGTCGTCGAAACGTTCGTACATGGGATTTGTCGGTCTTGTAACTTGTGTGCCCCATTGAAGTTGTGCACCTCCATGCCAAGCTGATAGCCCATCGTCGTACGGTTGTAATTGGGATGTATTGAGATTTGGCTGGTTCAGTGAAACTAGATTTTGGTGTGAAGCCGGGCTGTTGAGATGATAATGATTATTCACCACCACAGGAGGCGGGAACACGTTCCCATACGCAGGCGGTTCGATAAGGTGTGGTGGTGGATAAAGCTGTGGTTGAGACTGTGTATGGTAATGATGATCGTATGGACTATTGTGTGGCATTGTAGATTGTAGTGACTGTTTCGGGCGAAGGATATTTGCAGGGAGTGCAGAAGGATAACTACTATCAATAGCGTAGTATGCCTGATGAGTTTGAGGTTCGACTTGAAGGTAAACATTGGGAGGATCTGTGATGGAAGGCTTTGGGACTTTTATGTTGGCCTTTGTGTTTACTTTCGCACCTGCCTTTGAAGTCGTCGTTTTCTTCGACTTCTTGGCCTTTTTCGGTCTCGCGCCTGCCACCCACCACCAAGCCATGATGCCGAGGTCGTAGAGGGAGAAGTAGTTACGAGGAGGTTTACATGCCAGGCGTGTGCGCTCCACAGAAAATCGAGGTCAACGGTGCAACAATGACTGCGACGCGTTAACACAAAGCTCAAGGCGATGGAAAACAATGACAAAGAAAAGTGCTGCGAGAAAGGAGCGACATGGCGAGAATCATGAATAGGCACACGCATGACCGACCTTCCTCCAGGGCGGGCTGGGATATTCTTAGCAACTTCTCTGATTGAGTGTTTTGCTGGCGGGGCATCCTCAGCCCGGTCGATCGTTCCCCTGTCGAACTGTGAGAAGGCAAAAATAATGAGCATGAGCAGGTCAGATATGGACTGAGAATGCTCGGGTTATTCTGTCTCTCGCATTAGAAAGCCCTTAGTGAACCTCACTAGGGAGCCGAGTGCATGTAGCGGTGCAGCTCATCCCTGTAGCATAGCCCTCCAGCTCTATCATTCGCCAGAAGCCAGCGACGATAGGCCAATCAGCGACATGCGCAGAAGAATGACTCTGAAGCGATAGTGCATTGGATGATAATGCAGCTGAATGCAGCTTCTATTTGGTGCTTTGGGCAGGGGCCTCGGCGCGGGCGGCAATAGGGTGAGTCCTCGGTCCTCTACACTATCGTTGCGTGGGTGTATGATTGTGTTTGAGGCGATTAAGAGTTGATCGAGTCAAAGCCTGGGCTTTGAGACATTGATTCCTTGGTGACGTGATTCAGAGCAATACCTTCCAAAGGCGGCGCAGTCATGTGCTTTGTAAATTGAAGCCTTCTCTCCAACAAGGGCCGTAGGGCAAAAACGGGAGGAATCCTTACAGTGACTCATTGACATGGATGTCTCGGTACACAGATCATCAGATTTCAGTATTTTACTACTATCGGCACCGAATTTGAGGCACTTGAGCCATGGTTCAATTAAGCTCTAAAATATGGTTTATTCTTAATGTTTAGTGGCATCCATGAACTCCAAACGCTATGCTAGCTCTATCCTCCAGCTCCGTCATCTTTGAACAAATGCTTGGGTGGGATCAGCAGGAACAACTCCAACTTACATGTTAGACAATGCGCAATAAAATTAGCGTGAAAAAAGTTATTCTGCATAGTACTCTAAAGCACACGCGGGCTCTGTTCGCCCATCACGGCGCGATCAACTCTCTTGCTTCTTTGCTGGATCAATGGTAACGTGCAACTCAAACACCCTGCGGCCTAGCCCTTCAGTCATAACCACGTTCACTGATAACTGAGTGTTCATCACCGGATCATCCGTGATATCTTCCATGGAATCTCTTGACCAGTCCCTTTCACACGAGTTGGGGAATAAGGCCTTGGCAGTTGTGCCCTGCGGAATCGTGAACTTTTCATAAACGCCAAGACAAAGTCGTTGTCGCTGACTCTCCATCCGGCGCTGGATTTCAGCCGGACTGAGAGCTTCATGCTCCATGTATAGTTGAGAAGGTTGCAGATCGTCAGGGCTTGTGCGAGCATGTCTAATGAAATCGTGCATGTTAAAGGTCCGGCACCAAAGACTCCATGGGGAGTCTGCCTGGCCGCCATCGGGAGGTACACGATGCATACCCCATACTATAGCGACAGAGCCACGTAAGATTACATTGCTGTAAGTTGATCCGAACTGAGAGTATATATTTCCAGCCGTGTCGGTTGTATAGATTGTGAAATCGACGAAGTGAATGCCGCCGAAATATCGCTCGACACGAGAATGCTGGCACATCTTGAATGCCCACGGTGACGGAATCTGTGTCGCACGAGAGGCATATATATCGAATGGTGGATGGCTTCCGCCGCTATTCAAAGTATAGTTCAATTTATCTGAAGTGGCAACAAAATATACCGGGCCAGTTTTTGGCCCCTCTCCAAGAGAAAGGTTTAAACTTATTGCATTGAAGGGACTTGGCTGCTGAAGGATACCAATGTCCTTTTTAATGGCTTCATCAAGAGATAGAGTAATGACAATCTGGTAAGGGTATAAAGTGGTGTTCAGTCGGTGAATATTGATGCTTGGGCGGTCATGATCAAGTGAGAGTTCTAGAGTTGTATAGCTTTGTCTAGGATTAACAGGAATGATCCATTGAGGGTAGACTCGCCGATACAGGTCGACCACGCCCATGTGCTCGAGTAGTAGTGCTGGCCGGACAAGATAATCATCATCATAAGCAAGGTCCAATATGCCGAGCCAAAGCTTTCGGAAATGGCCCACGGTACATGGACAGATCCATAGGCTGGTATTTATGGCAGTATCTGTCAGTTCCATCGGAGCCATATTTCCCAGAAAGTCGGCCTCGTATTGCCTATCGACTCTGTTGAAGACGCGACGTCCGAGTATATGTACAGGCTCTTTGAATAGCCCAGGTGAGGGAGCCAAACAGCCAGGCGAGCGCTCCTGAGGGGTATCGAATGGCCCAGTACGCCATAGCAAGAGAGACTGGTCTTTCGATTGCCTGATTATGGCTTGCTGTAAACGTGAGAAGGCTTTGTCCCCTTCTCCATAGAGCATCGGCATATTCAAGTTGAAGAGTCCAAGCACGCAGTAAGCAGCGTCTTCCTTGCGCGTTGTGACACGGGATGCAGCCCAGCTCATCTTGATAGACACGGCAAATGAGTCGAGAGTCTCGGGAAGTGTGTCAATCCTACGGCACTCCTGACAGATACCATCGCGTACTATACAGCGTGCAAAATGCTTGGCACAGGAACACCGGGGCTCATCGAATAGCTGAGGCCATACGCCCGTTCTCTGACAGATGCGATCGAGCAGCTCATGGTCTCTTGAGCCAAACCTCACCCAGTTGTAGTTGAAAAAGTCAACATGGCGTGGCGCTATCAGCTCCTGCAGCGTCCATCCTCTGGTGAACCAGCGACACTTGAAAAAGGAAGTGTCTTTTTTCTCTATAGAGATCTCTTCGCCTCGACGAGTGAGAAACGGTCTGTAAGAGAGCGCAGGGGTGAAGTCGTTCAAAAAAACATAGCACAAACTAGCCTGCTGATACCACTTGAACATGGAATTGATAGCCTCGGATAGCTCTGCGCTGCTGGCCTTATCGATGCAGCAGGTATCGATCCAGACGTAATCGAGCGCGTCGCGACGAGCCTGTGCACAGCATCCTTGGATCTTTGAGTATGATTTGCGGTTCTTGAGCTGAATGAGAGATTGCTGTGTGATGTCCTGGAACGTGATCTCGTCGTCTCCCCATGTATGCGATAAGATAGCATATTGGGGGATGTCGATTTCGGCACCGCTGAAGCTCTCGAGGCGAAGAGTACGGATGTTGAGAAGCCGCATTTCCAACGGGTTTTGGTTCTTGCCAGGTTACGACCATGGGACGAAAATGGGGGATGGTGAAAGTCTTTGAGGTTTCAGTATATTGAGGCTGAGTTTGGAAATTGCTGACTACCTCTACAGCGCTACGACGATCATTCGGACAAGTTTCAGGCGCAACCATCCAATAAAGAGATGTCTCTCCCCAGGCGCCTTTCTCCCAAGCAGATAGTCTGAATAATGCGGAATCTGAATCTTATATCATATTCGCTGACTGTAACAGAAAAGCGCCCTGAGGTCGATTGTTGGCATAGTCCCAAGCTCTTTCACAACCACTTGTTGGTCAAGCAGGACAGGGGATCCCAATTGCCATAAGCAAACTTACCCCAGATCTCGAGCAAGGGTCCTTGAATGCGATCGCATTCAAAAGTGGAGCATCGTCAGCAACACCAGGGTCGAGGATTATGCAGTCGACTATTAACCTCAGGGTATGTCTTTCGTATAAATAACGCTTCTCTTACCCCAACGAAACTTAAAACTATAGCCAATGCCATTCTACATCAAAACATGTCGCAAACAACTACCATGACCCATAGGCCAGAGCCACCTCAGCTTCACATGCATGAATCTCCCCAGCAAGACATCACAACCTTCCCAAACAATGATCGTAACTCTCCCAACAACTCAGATGGGCCCGAAGCCCCAGAATCCACTTCCAAAATGAGCCTGTTTCAAATCGCAACAGTCATGTGCTCACTCTGCGCCTGCGTGTTTCTCGCCGCCCTCGAAGTAACGATTGTGTCAACCGCTCTCCCCACCATCGCTGCCCATTTCGCCTCCGACTCGGGGTACACCTGGATCGGCACATCTTTTGTTCTCGCCCATACTGCCTCGACCCCATCTTGGGGCAAAGTCTCTGATATTTGGGGCCGAAAACCCATATTGCTCATTGCAAATGTCATCTTCTTTGCGGGGAGTCTTATATGCGCTCTTGTTAACGACCTGGCGAGTTTCATCGCCGGACGGGCTGTCCAGGGCGTAGGAGCTGCGGGTATGCAGACCATGGTGAATGTCTGCATTAGTGATATGTTTTCGCAACGAGATCGAGGCCTGTACTATGGCTTAACATCTATCATGTGGGCAATTGCGTCGGGGATTGGTCCCGTGCTTGGAGGTACTTTTACAGATCGATTGAAGTGAGTATGCGTGTCCATGGGGAATTTATAGTTGTTGACAGTCATCAGTTGGAGGTGGTGTTTTTGGATCAATTGTGAGTTTTTAGAGCGTTTAGTCTACCCCAGCTAACATCTTCAGTACCCATCACCGCCGCAGTCTTTGTTCTGCTCGTTGCCACTCTCAAACTCCCTTCTCCATGTACCCCTGTGTGGAAAGGGCTCAAAGCTATTGACTGGCCAGGTAGTTTTCTTATCATAGGGGGTACTCTGATGCTTCTACTTGGCCTCTATCTGGGAGGTGTCTACGAACCCTGGAACTCAGCAACTGTCGTCTGTCTCCTCGTTTTCGGTTTCATTACTGCAGCGCTTTTCGTTTGGAACGAATGGAAGTTGGCAGAGTATCCTGTGATACCTGTCCATCTTTTCAAGACCTGGTCATCGTCTGCAGCATATGCTGTCGCCTTCTTCCATGCTTTTGTATTCTTGGGTGTCGCGTACTATTTACCCTTATACTTTCAAGCAGTTCTGCTGGCCAGTCCACTTCGCTCAGGTATTTATCTGTTGCCGTTTATTCTTTCCATCACCTTTTCTGCTGCAGCTACCGGTGTTTATATTCAGCTGAGTGGCAAATATCTCACTGCCGTGCGTATTGGGCTAGCCATTATGACTTTAGGGATGGGTCTCATGATCAATTTGGACATTGATCTGAATTGGGCAAAACTGATCTCTTTTCAACTGCTAACTGGGATTGGTGTTGGTATGAATTTCGAGGGACCTCTGTTGGCAGTGCAAACAGTTGTGCCACATAAAGATGTTGCAATTGCAACCACGGTAATGAGTTTCATTAGAACAATCGCCACTGCCATATCCGTTGTTATAGGAGGAGTCCTCTTCCAGAACGAGATGAAGAGAGAGAATCAGGCACTTGTTGATGTTCTTGGACCTCAGCTTGCGAAGCTGTTTGATGGGGCATCCGCGTCTGCGAGCGTTGATCTGGTCAAGATGCTCCCTGCAGAGTCACAACTTGTAGTGAAAACGGCATTCTTCCGTTCCATGGAGAAGATGTGGATAATGGTGGGTTGTCTCATGGATTATTATGTTAGTGATTATTAACATAAGATAGTATACTGCCTTTTGTGGGATTGGGCTGTTGCTTGGTTTCTTCATCAGAGCACAACGTCTCAGCAAAGAACACAAAGATGCGCCATTGGGCATATCTGATAATCGTCAGGCACCTGTATCAGCAGAAGGCGTGGTTTTGTTAATGGGAACCCCTGAAAGTCGCGAGCTGAGGCTTATCTCCCCCAGAGTTGGTGCTGCCTCGGGTTGACATAAAGCAAGATGGAAGGAAGAAAACTCAGCTACCATTTCACTACATAAAACGATTTAGCTCTACTTGAAGTCTTTTTGTCACTACATATATCGTCTATCGCCATCTGTAGTGGTTGAACATGGTCTATCTAGTGACTTACGCCAGTTGGGTCCTGTACAGTATAAGAAAGCTAGCGGCACGTATATCCGCACGGTCTCTGTTATCTCGACTCCGCCACTCATGTCTAAATCTATGTTTGTTTTACACCTGTGAAGACTCTGTGTACTCTTACAAGTAGATGACAGAATACTGACATTATTACAGCAGTCCACCGTCGCTCCTCAAATATCACCTCAATCGGGTGATGACTACGCGGATGAGTGGCACAGCTTCCTCAAACGCGAGGGATTCTTCATCAGGGACTGAGGGCCTGCCAGATGCATTCGGCCAAGACTGTGACCCAAATCTACCGTTACTTTACGATCAACCGGAGTCCTCTTCATTATCTAGGGCGTTTTTACGCGGAGAGAATTGTGTCAACGATGAGGTAGCTAGTAAGGTATTGACCAAGATCGACCGTGCCATCATCCCCCTCTTGTTCACAACTTATATGTTCAATTTTATGGACAAGGTGATTCTTTCAAGTGCGGCCGTGTTCGGATTGCGGGAAGATACAGTATGGGACCTATGTCATCTCGGTGTTTCACTGCTGACCCTGCCTAGCATCTCAGAGGCCAACAGTACAGCTGGGTGGGTAGTGTTTTCTACCTAGGTTACCTTCTTTGGACTTATCCGACCACCATTCTTGTTGCACGCCTTCCTACTGGAAAATATCTTGGCGTCAATACACTGTTTTGGGGCTTGGTTGTCGCACTCACTGCAGCATGCCATAACTTCAGTGGTCTCTTGGTTGTGCGGTTTCTTCTTGGCATGGCAGAAGCAACGATCACTCCAGGTTTCATGTTTCTCACCTCTACATGGTATACGCGTGATGAGATGCCGACTCGGGTGGGAATCTGGTTTTCGGGAAACTCTGTTGGCGGTTTGGTCGCCAGTCTACTTGCCTTTGGAGTGGGACATCTCGACGGCGCAATAAGACCCTGGAGGTGGATGTATATCATCTTGGGCATAACAACTTTTCTTTGGGCTGTACCACTGTTTCTTCTCCTTCCAGACAATATTTCCAAAGCCACTTTTCTTTCACTAGAGGAAAGGAAAATTGCAGCTCAACGTGTGGCATCTTCTGGTACTGGGACGACAGAGAGCATACGCTGGAAATGGGAACAAGTTTACGAATGCTTGATTGATCCTAAATCTTGGCTCATTGTTGGAATCGAGCTATTCACCCAGATACCTAACGGAGGCTCTCAAAGTTTCGCAAACATCGTTGTCGAATCTTTCGGTTTTACAAACTTACAATCAACACTCATTAATATACCCTACTCACTACTCTCAGCCGGTGTGATTACAGGAAGTGGTTACTTGGCTGGGTGTTACCGAAAATTGAACTGCCTTCTAATCATGGGTGTCATTCTGCCCTGTGTTATCGGCAGTGCCATCATTTACAGACGGAGCTACGTGCCTCATAACCTGCATCTGGTGGCCTATTTTCTACTCTCAAGTGGCTCGGCAGCAATGCCGCTCACCATGTCCCTCGTGCAGTCAAACTACCGCGGAGTCACCAAGAAGATGACCATAACGGCCATGTTGTTCATCGCATACTGTATCGGCAATATGGCTGGGCCGCACTTCTTTCTGAAGTCTGAGGATCCAATGTACGAGACCGCGTTCAAAGCCATTATGACATGTTACAGCTTGGCAATAGTTTGTGCTCTGAGCTTGAGGACTTACCTTAGCTGGCTGAACGCGAGTCGGACAAGAAGAGAAGGGATTTCGGGGAGTGCTGGCTCAGGAGGACTTGTAGGACATGACTCAACTGCGGTACCAGGGGATCTGACAGACTGGCAAGTTATGGGTTTCAGATACAGACTTTGAGAAAACTAGACTATAAAACTTGACAGAGGCTATGAAAGTTACACAAATAGCACTCGTCGCTGGATTGTGAAGTCAATTTCCAGGTTCCCATGTGGGCCGTGATCGTTTATCTTCCACAGGAGACCCGCGTCAAGGTATAAAGTTACCATCACATAGCGTGACGCAGGAGGACGTAAATGAATTTCAGTTTTTCAAGAACAAATATCAATAAAAACCCGTCACAATTTTGTATCCTTACTACGCAGTGGTGATTGACGAGGTCTACCTCTCTAAGGAGCCAGTCACGTGCGTCCAGTCCTCGGGTTGGTAGTTTTGCCGAGCCCGCTAAGTCGCATCAGAACATTTCAGAGCATCCAGGCACCCACTTTGAACTTTCGACACGGAAGGCCAACGTCCAGCTCTTTTATCTGGACTATTATTACAATCTTTCCAAACGCATCGACATCTGATAGCGCAGCCTCCGAAAATGTCGTGGAGAAGTCAAGGTATCACGGGATCCAACAACATCCCCCTGGGCAAGCGCCGCTTTGGCGACGAAGAGGAATTCGATGGTGGTGCTGTGGGCGAAGCCAACCTTGATCGCGACTTGAAGCGTGGACGCGATCCCGAGCCTCGTGGCGACGCCGATGGACCTCGACGACGAAAGAAGCGAAACAGATGGGGTGATGCATCCGAGAACAAGGCCGCTGGTCTCATGGGCTTGCCCACTGCCATCATGTCCAACATGACAAGCGAGCAGCTTGAGGCCTACACGCTGCACTTGCGAATCGAGGAAATCTCCCAGAAGCTCCGTATCGACGACGTCGTCCCAGCTGATGGCGATCGGTAAGTCATGTTCCTCTGGTTCTTTGTCCTGGTTACTAACATAGTATAGATCCCCTTCTCCTGCGCCGCAGTACGATAACCACGGTCGACGTATCAACACGCGAGAATACCGATATCGCAAGCGTCTCGAAGATGAACGACACAAGCTTATCGAGAAGGCTATGAAGACCATTCCTAACTACCATCCACCACAGGACTACCGTAGACCTACCAAGACTCAGGAGAAGGTCTACGTTCCTGTCAACGACTATCCAGAGATTAACTTCAGTATGATTGCTAACCCTTTAACCCTACTTACCAATACTCTACCCCCGTATTCTTTGATTTCCTTTTGGAGTTTGATCAGACTCACACTCACTCCGTGTTTTGAGGCCTGGTCCTTCATTCGAATTGGACTAACCCTTACCCGTTCATCTAATCTTTATGAATCAGACACTAACACTAGCTCTCTCGTACTAAAGTTGGTTTACTTATCGGCCCTCGTGGTAACACTCTGAAGAAGATGGAGGGAGACTCTGGTGCCAAGATCGCCATTCGTGGCAAAGGCTCCGTTAAGGAGGGCAAGGGCCGGTCTGATGCTGCTCACGCCAGCAATCAGGAAGAAGACCTGCATTGTCTCATCATGGCTGATACTGAGGAAAAGGTCAACAAGGCCAAGAAGCTCATTCACAACGTCATTGAGACTGTAAGTCAAATGTTCCCCAGCTCTATCAAGCTTTTACTAACAACTGCA
Organism: Fusarium graminum; assembly: GCA_013266165.1. Classification (NCBI taxonomy): domain Eukaryota; kingdom Fungi; phylum Ascomycota; class Sordariomycetes; order Hypocreales; family Nectriaceae; genus Fusarium; species Fusarium graminum. The sequence goes on along the minus strand of JAAGWP010000093.1, from coordinate 5,427 downwards.
GGCTGCGTCCATTCCTGAAGGCCAGAACGAACTCAAGCGAAACCAGCTCCGAGAACTTGCCGCACTGAACGGTACCCTGCGAGACGACGAGAACCAAGCTTGCCAGAACTGTGGCAAGATTGGTCACCGCAAGTACGATTGTCCCGAGAAGCAGAACTTCACAGCCAGTATCATCTGTCGCGTCTGTGGTAACGCAGGCCATATGGCTCGCGATTGTCCTGACCGCCAGCGCGGTGCTAGCTGGCGCAACAACGATGCGGGTGACCGTCCTGCTGCTGGCCGTATTGGTGGCGGAGATGACGTTGACCGTGAATACGAGGTAAGACCCCTTCTTTCTAACAAAAGCTTAATACTAACAAATCTCAGCAACTCATGCAAGAGCTTGGTGGAGGTTCTTCTGGACCTCCTGCCCGGATCGAGGCTGGTCCTGGTCCCCAGAACAACGGAGACGCCAAGCCCTGGCAGCGAGGCCCAACTGGTGGACCTGCACCATGGCGCAGCCGTAACCAAGACTCTAACGAAGGAGGATCGGCAGCTCCCTGGGCCCGAGAACGTGGTGGTCGCAACCAGGACCATCAAGCTGGTAACGGAGGCGATAGCTACTATGGCCAAGCATACGGTGGAGGTGCTACAGGCGCTGCTGCTCCTTGGCAGCAACAGGCTCCTGGCACTCAGGCTGGGTATGCCGGTTATCCTGGCTATGGTGCCTACGGTGCCGCTCCAGGAATGGGTGCTCCTCCTGGTCTTGGTGCTCCTGGTGGTGCACCACCACCTCCTACAGGAGCTCCCCCAGGTCTGGGTGACATTAACGCTTTCATTCAGCAGTATGCTGGAGCAGCTCCTCCTCCCCCACCGCCTTCTGGCGACGCTCCACCTCCACCTCCTAGTGACCAGCCTCCGCCTCCTCCACCTCCCGGTGCTTAAATAGGGTCAAACTAATGAGGATGTCTGGTTTTGAAAGTCTGACACAGTGTAAAGCCTCGACTACAGTTCGGAAATGGTTTATCGACCCGGACAACAGCAACAAAGGAGGATAAGCGGTTGTTTCTAACGTGGCAGCAAACTAACCACTGCAACTAAAGATTGTTGTTCACTGCTTGTTAATGAGCTCTGAACTCGTTTAACCTGTGTATTGCAGCTAGTTATAATATGATCGAAGCAAGAGACTAATCGCGTAGGCAAAGTACTTTTGATAATTGAGTCGTTTCGTTAATTTTAAGTTCCATCGTCCGTCCAATTGTGAAATAAGTTACCCTGTTTATGCACGTATTTTAATGCACTGCACCTCATGCATGCCTAGACCCCGCATGGCAGCGATTCTGGCGTCATTGTACGTACCGGATTGGGGAGCTTGGGCCATGTGACAAGGAAAGCGACGCAATACATCCAGATCTTCAGTAGCTGCCTCACCCTCGTCGAGTCCTACAAACTTCATCTCGATACTCGATACCTTAATTTTGGTATACGCGAGAAACGCGGCTGCGAAACAACGTGGAAGTCGCGTTTTGGGTAGTCTTGCGCAGTGCCTTCTTCTTTTGTCTGCATCTGCTCTGTTGACAAGGGTCATTTGATCTAAACCCATCCTTCTTCCGTCTCCCACTCTCCCTGGCAGTCTTATCTTGTCAACCTCTTGGCTCTTTCCTACGTGCTCCGTCCTGGACTGACCACGAGCGCTGACTTGAATCCTGAATATGACCTTACAACTGTAATCGCTATCTACCGTACCTAGTCCTCCTTTCGCTTCGCGACGCAGTGGCGATAGGCGCGTCGTTGTACTCGACTGATTACCTCATTCTCAAAACCACAGCATCATCTCACCATGAGGGTCAAGAATCCCCTTGCCTTTCGACCAGGGCCCGTGTCATTCTGGACTACCATTATATATCTCGCGCTTGCTGTTCCTCTTATTTGGGTCCACGAGACAGTTCCCTCAGCCCCGGCTGATCGCTCATTGCATCAGGGCCTCAATTTGACCGAGGCGTGGTTGGATTTGCAGACAATTAGTCGCGCCCACCATCCTTACAATAGTCACGAAAATGACCAAGTACGGGAGTTTCTTATTAATCGCACCAAGGAGATTCTAGATCGCAACGGTCTCTCCTACACCACCGAGAAGGCTGGTGGTGTAGACTGGCATTCAAGGTCAGTGCTCCAATCGCGCGCGCTATGTTGAACACCTGCTAACAAGAGGTAGAACTTCATCTTTGGAGATTTCGGACTCACCTATCACTTCTGATGGCAACGCTAAGCCTCGTGGAGCGACTCTCTTCGATGACAGGATCTCTAATGTTTCATGGACTTACAACAATGCTGGGCGCTTGGGCTCGAGCATCTCCAAAGGGACGTGGCTGGGTCAGTACTTCGAGGGAAACAACTACTATGTTTATATCCACGGCAAAAACGACCCTGAAGGCGATTGGTGGAGCGACGAGTCGAAGTTCAAGAAGTTCCGTGGCGAAGGTGGTGTTCTAGTGAACTGCCATTTTGACTCGTATGTGGTCGTCATTGATGTTGCGCTTCACCGACTGACATGAATATAGTGTTTCCACCGGCTATGGTGCTACCGATGATGGAATGTCATGCGTTTCTATGCTTCAACTCCTAAGCTACTTCACACTCAAAGACCGTCAGCCTACGAATGGCATCGTTTTTCTCTTCAACAATGCTGAGGAGGATGGTCTCCTGGGCGCAAGAGCCTTTGGATACAGTCCATTGTTGCGTTTCGCCCACACATTCGTCAACCTTGAAGGCGCTGGAGCCGGCGGTCGCGCCCTTCTTTTCCGTACGACGGATTTGCAGGCTGCCAAGGCATACTCCAAAAGCCCTCACCCGCTGGGGTCGGTTGTTGCTGCAAACGCTTTCGAGAGAGGCGTCATAAAGAGCGCAACCGATTACGAGATCTTTGCAGATGTCTTTGGGCAACGTGGGCTCGACATTGCCTTTTATGCGCCTCGTGCTCGCTACCATACCAACCAGGACGACACGAGGCATACATCTGTAAACAGCATCTGGCATATGCTCTCAGCTGCCCTTGCATCAACGGAGCAGCTATCGAAAACTACTGGCACCGTCTTCAATGGTGATCGATCCGACGGCAACTCGGATCTTGTGCAAAATGGTAAACAAGCTGAGGGTGTCTGGTTTGATATCTTTGGCGCTGCATGGGCCGTGTTTGCGCTTAGAGGACTCTTTGCATGGTCGCTAACGCTTCTTGTCGCCACGCCGCTTGTCCTCATTGCTTTCACGTATATCCTCGTGCGCAATGATAAGTACTACTTCTATAGTAGAGATGTCAAGGTGTACCACGACGTTAACGATGACCCGGTCGCGCTTGGCGGTTGGAAGGGCTTCTTCCGCTTTCCCTTTGCATTCGCCTTTGCGGGAGCATTAACTATTGCGTCGACACTCCTGATTGCCAAGTTCAACCCGCTGATTATATACAGTAGCGGATATTCTGTGTAAGTTACCTCAGACACGTACTAGATACGATCTAACATCTTTAGATGGTCCATGACCCTGTCGATCTTCTACTTCTCCTTTTGGCTCATCATGCGTGGATCCGCGTTCGTTCGTCCCAGCGCGCTCCACAGAGGTTTTGTTCTCATCTGGCTCTTTGCTCTCGGTTGGGTCGTACAGGTTATATGTGCTGTGGCAGAAGATCGCATGCATATTGGCGCTCTTTATGCGACAGTATTCTTCCAGTCAGCCATATTCCTTGCTCTGCTCATCTCTCTTCTGGAGCAGTTTGCGCTGCTTGGCAAACACGACTTTGCTATGCAGTTTCATGATGCGCAACAGACACGTGATGTATCGAGCCGCGGTAACGAATCGGAATCAAGGCCTCAAACAGCGGGCGAGCCTGCTCAAGATGAAGAGGAGGATGGTGAAGGCGAAACAGAAGATGCGTCCGAAACCACGCCGCTTAGAGCCGGTGAATCGGGTTACGGGTCTAACGGTCAAACTTCCTTCGCCAACACTTACCGCCGCTCAGTTGCTGAGAGCTCACCCTCTCCGACTAGCATGCGACCATACCAGCCTTTCGAGCACGAACAAAGCTGGTCGGGACGCCTTCCTACATGGACCTGGATCCTTCAGTTCTTGCTCTTGGCTCCCATTCCTGTGATTTTGTTCGGAAACATTGGCCTGGTCGTGATGTCCGCCACGCAAATGACAGGCACCGACGGGGGTAGCCTTCTTGTTCCTGTGCTGTCATTGGGTGTTCTCAGCATCGTATTACTGCTGCCACTCACGCCATTCATGCATCGTGTTACCCACCATGTGCCATTGTTCCTGTTCTTTGTCTTCGCTGGGACTTTCGTCTACAATTTGGTGGCATTCCCATTTTCTGACGGCCATCGTTTCAAGTTCTACTTCCAACAGATCGTCGACCTTGACAACGGCACTGACACAGTCTCCATCGTGGGACTTGAGGAGTACGCACGGTCTGTGGTTAGCTCACTGCCGAGTACATCAGGTCAGGATTTCAAATGCCAGCCAGCTGTTGGGCGAGATTTGACGGATTGTCAATACGACTCTTCGTCTCTGACGCCCAACTTGTACAAGGGCAAGTCACCTAAAGATATGATGTCGATTGAAACTGTGGCCGGTAGCGATGGCTCGAAGGCGCGGCTCCGAATTGACGCCGTTGACTCAAGACTTTGTTACGTCCGCACGTCGCGACCCATCTACGGGTTCTCCGTTGACGGTGCAGCTGCGCGGGATCCGCGATTCGGAAAATTTCCTTCAGAGGGTTTCAGCAGCGTACAGCTCTGGCGTCGTGATCGCGATCGACCTTGGACATTGAACTTGTACCTCAACGATCGCAGTGGTCTTTCTGCAACAACGGACTTGGAACAAGGAGAAGCCACGCTGATGGCCGATGACGAACTGACTGTTCGATCGGCAGAGCAATCAGCGGATCGCCTGGAAGTTACGGTCAGCTGCGCATGGAGCGATGCCAATACACCAGGCACAATCCCAGCTCTTGATGAACTTCTCAAGTATATGCCGACTTGGGCAGCAGTTACCAAAAAGAATGTTGGACTTGTAGAAGTTCGCAAGACGCACAAGGTTTGAAAGGATAGAACGCAAGGAAGAGATTTTGGGCCTGGTAGAGACATGGCAGGAACCTGGAAGACTTGGCTGGACACATCTCCAGAGTTGATGGGTGTATGGTCTTGACATATGGTGCTGGCCATGGACTGGGAGTCTGGGTCTAATTTGATTGCATTGGTTTGGCTTGTCCTGTTGTTTTAAATAATTGAGTAACCTGAGCGTGATGAAGAATAAAATAGCCGAATATGCTCAATCGTTTAGAAAGCAATACAACCTGTGAGATCTCTGGCAATGATGATTGTTATCAAGCGAAGTTTTTTTAGTAGTTTTTTTTTGGTATACTTACTATATTAATATTATCTTATAGGCTAT
>JAAGWP010000092.1:0-16998 GCA_013266165.1 Fusarium graminum | reverse complement strand
CCCGAATCGTTCATCGCCCAAATCTCCTCCCACCCTAGCAACTTCAGCTCCGTCTCATACTATTACGCCTAACCCCGGCCTTGTATTTAATTTGATCAACAATTTTCCGAACCTCTCTTCGCTGAAGCGAAAGTGAAAACTCCTTTTTCCTCTTGTTCTTCATAACTCGATTCCCTTTGAGTGACAGACTAGGTACTCTTTGTCTCTTCTCTGTCGACATCTCCGTACCTGTCTGGCCTGAGAGAAACGATTGCGTGCAACCGCTGAGGCTTTGCTCTTGCGGCTGACGAAAACGGTATCGCGCTTACACGCTCACCTACATCCATTCGACTAGAACTTGCCCCATATGGTACTTGCCATATTGTAGTCGAGCAAGAGTCGATGTATTCAATTCAGGACTGGGCGAAGCTTTTATTTTAACTCATCACTAAACTTTGCCAACATCATCCAATATTTGAATCTCGTCCCGCCATTCTCAACCATTCAATATCCTGGAGCCCGTTACGCAAAACCCCGGAGCTATGACAGACACTACCACTACTACCAGAGGCACAACCAAGCCTCGAAGGGAACCAAGAGACACAGGATTTCCCGAGCCCTTGAACAACCGTTAGTATTGCCTATTCCGCCTAAACTACATCAACAAACCACTCGACGCATACTGACTATTCGCAGTTCGCAACACTACGCTTCCACACCCTGATGCGGATCTTTCCCCAAATGCCTGCATCACTCAAGAGGATATTGATCCCGACCGGGCGCTTATGAGAACCCGACGATCTTTCCTAAGGAAGAAGCGACGCACCCTCAACCATGGACGCATCACTCCCACCTCGGAGGCCCTCTACAGCGCCTTTTCCCTGGTTCAATCTGATATCCCAGACAGCGAGAGCATGAGACACACCAACCCCTCCATGACCAGCTTACGACCATCTACATCAAGCATTCGACTTTCCAAGGATGAAACCGATAGTCTCGCATCGAGGAACACGAGGAGAGAAGATGAGGACACACCACCAACTTCGCCTGACGTCCCTACGCATCGTTCTAAGAAAGGAGGGTTCATGAGCAAGTGGCGGAGGAGCTAGGGGTGCTTCAGCTAAAGTATAGCCGAGCAACGGCATTACAGCTTGCTCAACATGACTATGACTGCTTCAACGATATCTAACGGCCGAATTTGACGACTTACAACGACCTGCATCACCGCCGATGCATTGCCTCTTTTTTTCTCTCCAAAAAAGAAAAAAAGAAAGACACTCTCCCTCCCCCCTTCTCCTTTGTGATAGCGTGGCGTTTTTTTAGGATATTGGACCAAATCAGGATTCATTGGGGGAGTACTGCTTTGCTCAAGACACAAGGACAAATACTTGTATACTACAGTTCCTCTGGTAGGGCGAAGGCAGCAATGTCACATACAGTCGGGTGGCTCAGCTTGGAAGCAATCGACATAGACACTCATTAGGAATTAATAAGTAGCTTCATCGCTATTCCCATACTGCTGTTCTCATTATCTGCCCATTGTGCTCCCATCGTGCAAGTGTTACTCAATTTCACTGGCTCCCTCTGGCTCTCTGGCCCTCTCTATGCAAGTCACTGTGTCGTTGATCATGGCACCGGCTCCTTTCCGCGACATTCAACCCGCCATTGCGACCATTCGGCCCTGGATGATAAGAGGGCTGCGGTTATCCGTTTAGCTTCCACGATAGGTAGTGTAGCTGTAGGGGCTCAGCAGTAGAGGTACATGGTAGGTTTGGCCCTCATCGACACGGAATGTGACTGAAACCTCCGGGAAGAAGGTGTTCTCCTCGCCAAAATAGGCCCCCGTATCGAAGCGCAGCGTCCAGCGCGACGAGCCCTGGCCCTTACGATCTTCAAGCACATCTACCAACGTCTGGACGGGTGGTTCGCCAGCAGCGTCCTCGGAAAGATAGGGCAGCCAGGCGGTAACGCGGCCGTCGTCGTCGGTGATGGACTCGAAGGTGTTTGCCCGGGGCTGGGCAGCAGAATGCGGGTTGGTGGACGCCGGGATAGGACCCTCGAGACGAACCCGGATACCACGTGCGGGCCGGCCAGCCTGAGTGTCAAGAACGTGGCAGGTGATGGGGTCCTTGGTGGGTGAAGGCATCGTGACGGTGATATGTGGCGCGCAACGCGATTGATTATGGTGGAGGATATATGATGGAGGTGTTGGGTGAGATCAGCGTCAAGGTGGGGGAGGGTGTAAGCTGAGAGAGAGGTATCTATGGTATGCAGATAGGGAATTGTGAGGTGAGATTTGGTAGACAGTTTCTGGCTTTATTCTTGTTCAAATATTCACAAGTAGCATGAGAAGAAGAGCAGAGCTACAAGGCATCAGGCAGAGAGGGGAACGGGGAATATCAGCTGAAGTAAGGCAAGGTAGGCTGTGAGAGAGTGTTGGGATTACACAGCCTATCAGCAAACTTCAAGCTAAAAGAGTTATCACTGTCAGACAGGTAGCCAAGTAAGCTCCAATTATAACATTTAGGTCTATATAAGCCATGTATTGATACTGAGAATATATGAAGAGCACTCAGATTCTAATAGAGGTATATACGCGCAGCTCCGGACGCTTGACGCCGTTCGCCGGAAATCGATGCCCTATCTCATGGACGGAGCCGGCCCGAGGGAGGCCGAGACTACGTAGCGAGAGAAATCGAGCGTGTTGTTATCGATGAATAAACTTACGTGAGTTAAACTCGATATAGACAGTGCTAATTACCACCCTTTTAAAGCTGATGCCATGATAGTCAATATTTCTTCAAATCCCAGGATTGAGCTCTTGCCTACCAAGTTGTGGCGACTCGACTCGTAGTCATGTGGCGTTTACTGACAGAATAGAATAGTCATGAGCCCTGCCCAGACGCCGCCGTCGCTGGCTCGTTATTGTGTCGTATATTACCCCTCCAAATCAACCACCGACTCCACCATCCAAGAGCTTCTAGAAGATACCCAAATCCTGCTTCTGCTTCAGCTTCTGCCTCTGCCTCTATACCCCAGCCGATTTTTAGCACGGCTCGTACTCCTTTAAACTGAGTTCATCTTAAAACCACAACGTCCCGCATTTCCAAACCTCATCGCCACGTCTCCCGAAATGTCCACCGCCCTCATCTCCGCCGAGGACGCCCTCGAGCCCTCTCTCCAGTCCCTCCTTGACCAGCGCAGCCTTCGTTGGATCTTCGTTGGCGGAAAGGGTGGCGTGGGAAAGACCACCACCTCTTGCTCTCTCGCGATTCAACTCGCAAAGGTCCGCCGCTCTGTCCTTCTCATCTCGACCGATCCCGCCCACAACCTCTCAGATGCATTCTCCCAAAAGTTCGGCAAGGAAGCTCGACTTATCAACGGCTTCGACAACCTGAGCGCCATGGAGATTGACCCCAATGGCAGTATACAGGATATGCTGGCAGGGCAGGGCGATGCAGACGATGTTAATGCCGCGGCTGGTGGTCCTCTGGGAGGCATGATGCAAGACCTCGCTTTTGCCGTAGGTTTGTAGGAATCATTTACCAAAATGCGCCACTAATGCTCTCTAGATCCCTGGTATCGACGAGGCTATGTCGTTCGCCGAAGTCCTCAAGCAGGTCAAGTCTCTTTCTTACGAGACCATCGTCTTCGACACAGCTCCTACAGGCCACACTCTGCGCTTCCTCCAGTTTCCCACCGTCCTCGAAAAGGCCCTTGCAAAGGTCTCCCAGCTATCCTCGCAGTACGGCCCTCTCCTTAATGGCTTCCTCGGCTCTGGTGGTCAGCTCCCTAACGGCCAGAACCTTAATGATATGATCGAGAAGCTCGAGTCCCTGCGCGAGACCATTGGCGAAGTGAACACACAATTCCAGGACGCTGAGCTTACTACCTTTGTCTGTGTCTGCATCGCAGAGTTCCTTAGTCTTTATGAAACCGAGCGCATGATCCAGGAACTCGCCGGCTACGGTATTGACACCCACTCAATCGTCGTCAACCAGTTACTCTTCCCCAAGAAAGCCAGCGACTGCGATCAGTGCAACGCTCGTCACAAAATGCAGCGCAAGTACCTCGACCAGTACGAAGAGCTCTACGCCGAAGACTTTAATGTAGTCAAGATGCCTTTACTTGTTGATGAGGTTCGGGGAAAGGAGAAGCTGGAGAAGTTTAGTGAGATGCTTGTCACACCTTACGTTCCTCCCCAGTAAACGCATGTATAGACTGAGATGCAAGGGCTGGAGACATAGAGCAAGGCAGAAAAAACATGTATAGCCATGAAAAAGCACTAGCTGTGTGGAGGAGTTACGATGGACCGATTGATGTTTTACGAAAATACACGTCACAAGATGAGATGCATACGCAGCTGTCACAAAAGAGAAATACCCAATTATTCGAACAGATTTTGTTTGCTTGTTCATTTATTTGGCTTTGACTTATTTCAAAGCCCTGTGAGCTAGGTAGTGTGATATTGCACGGGTTCCCTCGCCCCAAGCCATTCCTGATACGTAGGCAAGGAAACTATCATAAAAATCACGTCCCAAGAACTTATCTTGTTCCTCCCAAACGCCAATCCACCCGGCCCGATTGTAAGTATGATGAATGGTAAAAGACAAAGCAAGTACGTACGACCCTGAACTCCGATCCAAGGCATGAGAGATCGGTAGAATGTGATGTAACACTCGTGCGCAAATAATGCAACTCCTTGGTGACCAAGATAGTGGCGAAGAAGAACAAGCAAGCAAAGACGAAAGCAGTCGCTAGCAGGAACATGGTTGAGCCGAATTGTAGCCTATAGCTCTCGATAGTCGCTAGGTCGTACTCTTCGCTGCTTGTTCTGGTGGCGATGAGGGTTTACTGGCTTGCGGAAGTATGCGTCTTCGTCAGGGCCGACACCCTGTGCAAAATTGCCGTTCTGGAATCCGTTCATGCCTCCATTCATGTTGCCCATGTTGTTCATGCTCATGCCGTTCATGCCCATGTCCCAGCCATTCATGCCACCAAATCCACCGTTCATTCCAGGAAAATTAGGCATACCCATCATGTTAGGCATTCCCATCATGTTCATGTTAGACATTCCCATGTTCATGTTGTTCATGTTGTTCATGTTGCCCATATTGGGCATACCCATCATATTGGGCATCATGGGCATTCCGTTGAACATCATGTTGTTCATGCCCATACCATTCATGCCCATACCATTCATGCCCAAACCCATGCCATTCATACCCATACCGTTCATCATGTTTTGCTGGTTCTGTTGGTTCTGCATGGCCTTGGGGCCCTTAGGAATTCTGGGGTTGTCAAGAATATCGTCTGCAGGTCGCTTCTTGGAATTGGCATCAGCAGGTTTGGCAGTGTCTATTTGCTTGTTCGCATCTTGGGGCACAGACATAAGGCTCTTAGGACCTGTGGGAGGGGATCTGACAGTTGCAGGTTGTGACACTGGCGACTTTGACTTTGACTTCGCCTCAACTGGCGAATTCCTAGGGTTGTCACTAGGCTCACTTTGAGACTTTTGTTCCAAACTGTCAACAATCTCTTCTGTAGACTTCTCTTGCGTTCCATCATCTGCCTTGGCATCTTCTGAAGTCTTGGGCGACGAGGGTGGGGGACTCTTGGCTGTCTCTTTCTCCTTCAAATACTCTTGAATCTTCTTCGAAGCCTCCTCGTCTGGCTGAAGGTCATCAATCAATACACCTTCAGATTGGCATGCAGGGCAGACGAAGTCGCTTTCGATGAGAGCATTGGTTATGCAATCATTGCAAAAGGTCTTCTGACAGCAAGGAGTCTTCATTGGTTCTATGAACATCTTCTTGTCGATCGAACACTCTAAGCCCTGTTCCCGAACCTCCTTATTCTCGGCCAACGGTGCGTTGGCTGTAGATGAAGACTTGGCCTTGGCCTGGAACTGTTCCCATGATGCCTTATCAGGCTCGGCAATAACGAAATCACCCTCAGCATTAACCATGATACCTGAAGGTCGTTTCGATTCATCACCATCGGTTTGCGCAAGGACAACCGACTTGTCGACTTTTTGTAAGAATGACCGAGGAATGCCTGTGGTTCGCTTCACACGTGGGCGGTTATCGAACTCAGGGTCGTCGTTGGTTGGGCAGAGTTGGATCCAGTGACCTTTGTTACCACAACGGTAGCAAATATATCCATTGGGAGGATCATGATCAGGGACATTTGCTGGTCTCTTCGCGCCAGCCTTGAACACTGGTGTTTGGCTGATAAACTGTTAGCTGGAGGAGTGACACTGTTTGAGACTGCTGAGACTTACTGAGACATCTCTTCTTGTTGAGCGGACCATTGCTCTGTCTGTGCCGCAAACATGGCGGCCATCTTCTCCTCTTCGGTCATGGCGCTATTCATCTGACTGATTGCATCCGAGCTTGGTTTAGATGAGGAGGCCTTTGCGGCTTGCTCTTTACGACCAGCATTCTTAGCCGTCACAGGCATTTTGCCAGACACATAACGAGCAGCACGACCTGCACCTGGCTTCAGGGCAGGCTGACGTCGGGCAATGACTGTCGTTGATCTAGGAATGATGGTTGTATCATCATCGTACTCTGAGTACATTAGTTAGTAAACTTAGGTTGCTACATTAGGACATACAAACTCACCTTCGCTGTTATCATCGGTGTAGATGTGCAAATCAAAGTCGGTACCATCACCAAGTCCACTCTTGGTGATAATCTCACGCTTCAGTTCAAAGACTGAGATACCGGTACCATCAAACTCGACTCTAGTAGGCTCCTTTTGAGACTTGAACTTGAAAAAGACGGAGGAGGTCATGTTGGCTAGTATGTGCTGGATGTTTCCTACAGGAACATGTAAAGCACAGCACAATAGATAGCAGAAGTCTGTTGAGATTCAAATATCGCAAGTCGGGAAAAATCCGACAGGTCAGGCCGGGTCGGTCGCACAAAGCACTATGTAAGTATTGATTGATTGATTGATTGTTCTTGTTTGCAAAAGACAATCTTGATTTTCTTTGTTCGTTTTCTTTCTTGCACTAACCGTGCTTCTTTCAATTCTCAATGTGAACGGAAATAATCAATTTTGATTGTACTTTGAGGAAACAGTAGTGGCAATAGGGTCAAAAAAAGAAATGGGTGCAATGAATAGGAGTACAGCTGGCCAAAAAAGAAAAAGCCAGAAGAGAGACAACCCTGAAGCTCCACCTCACTTTCCAGTCACCACGCTTGTTAAACCACTGAACCAGCGACCTTGATGTTAGCCAGGCGTCCTAACGCTTCCACTCTATCAAGAGCAGACCAGCGACACGTTATACGGGGGAATCTTAAGTAGCCGAGTCGGAGATGCGGATACGAATGATCGGGGGTCGCGTGAGAATAATGAAATCGTGACAATAGTCCGCGTGTCGTCTATTGAGCAAAATACGGTTGTTCGTACGCGGAGAGAGCGGCGAAGAAAGACAGGGCGATCGAGTAGTTGAGTTGATGTCGTACGCCAAGTTGTTGATGGCGAGGAAGAATGTCGATGATGGACGGATGAGAGATGGGGAGGGTGGGGAGAGAAAGAGTCTTCGGCAACAAGAGACGGCGACCTGCCCCTTTGGGGGTGACTAATAGTGTCAGATTCACCTTCGGTATGGTTCTCGCACATACGTTAATCCGGGTGAGTCAGCACCCAGGTTTGGTTTTGACAGCAAACAGCAAATCAACTGACCGTGCCTCCAACTGCATTCACTCGTTGGGTAGACTGACTAATCGAACACGGGTGCTTTGCCCTTGATTACCGTAAGTAACCGGTTTACCGGTCCTTTTGTCGGGTGCTCAGTTGTTGAAGAAGCTGCCCCGCCATAAGTTGAGTATAGTACCTGCTAGGTACGGAGCTGTTTGCATCACTATCCGCCCGATCGAGGCTGGCCCGAGATAACTGGTGCAATGCCCCGCACCGTCCGCCTCAATAGGGCAGCTGTGTGCTGTGGTCGAGTGGTAACAGCACTCCCCAAAAGGCCCTTTATTACACTGCGAGTACCCATCTCGCAAAGTTTTCCTTCCAAACTCAACCTCTCCTCGCGGGCGTATCTCACAGAATCTATTCGTTCTCATCAAGCAAAGAAGATGGCTCCCCAGCTTGACGGTTTCTTCAAGCAGGTCGACAGCTCGGCTGACCACTTCATCGAGCGTCTGCGCAAGGCTGTCGCCATTCCCTCCATCTCTGCTGAGGATGCTCGCCGACCTGATGTCGTTCGCATGGGAGAGTGGCTCGGCGATGAACTCAAGGCCCTCGGCGCTTCTGTAGAGCTTCGACCTCTCGGAAAGCAGCCCCACAAGGAGTACCTCGACCTTCCTCCCGTGGTCCTTGCTCGATATGGAAGCGATAAGAACAAGCGCACAATTCTGGTATACGGCCATTATGATGTTCAGCCTGCCGAGAAGAGCGACGGCTGGGCCACCGAGCCCTTCGACCTCACTGTCGACGACAAGGGTCGAATGTTCGGACGTGGATCTACCGATGACAAGGGTCCCGTTCTAGGTTGGTTGAACGCCATCGAGGCTCACCAGAAGGCTGGTGTCGACTTTCCCGTCAACCTGCTCATGTGCTTCGAGGGTATGGAGGAGTATGGTTCTGAAGGTCTTGATGATCTCATCAAGGAGGAGGCTAAGAAGTACTTTGCTGATGCCGAAGCTGTCTGCATCTCGGACAACTACTGGCTTGGTACTGAAAAGCCCTGTCTGACCTACGGTCTTCGTGGCTGCAACTACTACTCAGTCGAAATCTCTGGCCCTGGTGCTGATCTGCATAGTGGTGTTTTCGGTGGGACCGCTCAGGAGCCCATGACTGACCTTGTTAGGGTTCTTGGATCGCTGGTCAACACTGGCGGCGAGATCCAGATCCCTGGTATCAAGGAGCAAGTTGCTCCCATCACCGCCGATGAGGAGGGTCTCTACGATGGTATTTCTTTCACCATGGATAATATTTATGAGTCTCTGGGTAGCGAAACCACGATCTTCGATGACAAGAAGCGCACCCTGATGGGTCGATGGCGATATCCATCTTTATCCATCCACGGTGTAGAGGGTGCTTTCTCTGCTCCTGGAGCCAAGACCGTCATCCCTGCCAAGGTTATCGGAAAGTTCTCTATCCGAACTGTCCCTGACATGGACATTGACACGACAAACGAGGCCGTGTTCAAGTACGTTAAGGAACAGTTTGCCAAGCTCGGCAGCAAGAACACTCTCAATGTATATGCTCAGCACACTGGCAAGTGGTGGGTTGCATCACCAAAGCACTGGAACTTCTCGGCCGCTGCCAAGGCCGTCGAACGAGTTTGGGGTGTCGAGCCTGATTACACTCGCGAGGGTGGAAGGTAAATTATTTATTCCGAGTATGTAGTATCGTCGCTAACAATACTTCACCAGTATTCCCGTTACACTGACCTTCGAGGAAGCCACAGGCAAGAACGTGCTTCTACTACCCATGGGCAGCTCTACGGATGGTGCCCACTCTATCAACGAAAAGCTTGACAAGCGCAACTATATCGAGGGTATTAAGTTGCTAGGAGCTTACCTGCACTACGTTGCTGAGGAGCCTCAGTCTTGAGATGCTTGTCCCATATCAAATCAAATAATATACCATGTGATGAGAATATGAACCTCGACAAACTACCTATGTCCTAGGGAGGGATGTCAAATAATGTCTAATGACGCTGTAGTACTATGCCTAGCAGAATCAACGACCTCTGAGTGGCTGACATTCATCATCTGCGTTATGTCGTGGGACCCCATGATAGGCGCTACCTGCACCTTGAGCTGATATCACCCCTGCACACAAGATAAGATACGTACCCTGTCTTGTCCGACTCAAGCAGGTGCAAGCCTGTGGTTGGACCCCTCTTTTCACCCATGGTTGTCCCTTGCCCCGCCCGCCCCAACCGCCATTGACGAGCTACAGGAGACCTCCACTGGTTTCGCCCCTCTATCATCACTGGTTGTGAGTCTGGTGATCGCTGTTCGGCTGAGTCGGGGAGAGCGACCAAATGATTATCTGCCCTACTAATTTTATTCACTCCCAAGAGGCTGGTCCTGAAATTGATCTTATCACTCCCTCACTACCCTCTCGAAATCAACCCTAATTATCTACCATCTTATATCCAACGTTCCGTCCTGAATGACACTTTTGATAGACCTAGCACTTCCCAGCTTCCGTCTGCAAGGACATTACGCCACTTGTGGGGTTTCTGGAGTATTGACTAGGACCGCTATCCACCCTTTGTCGGAACCTTAGCCCTTCGATAGAACGTTCCAAAAGTCGGGGGGACATTTCTTCTCTTCCAAGACGATAGACTTGAGGTTGCTGCAAGGGTATCACTATTATCACCGCCGAGATGGTTCGCGAGAGTGGGATCTCGGCTACAAAGCCTATCTTTCCCAACTTTTTGCTGCCTAGCATCAAGCTACCTTTCTCCCGTCGTCACTCAGGCTCCTCGAGTTCGGCAGAGTCTGCTATATCATCGGCGGTGACAACGCCAGCAAGCTCACCTCCGAACGGTGAGAATTTTGCGAACTTCGAAAGAGGCCGATTATCTCGTACAGCACCGAATACGTTACGCTGCTCGACCTGCTCGGCCGATATCGCTTTCGCTTCTCAAATTATTTCTAAAGGCTTCACTGGCCGGTACGGTCGCGCCTTTCTCGTCGCCCCCCCTGCACTTCCAGCATCTCAGACATTGAGCAACGTTCGAGTCGGGAAGAGTGAGAACCGGCAGCTCGTGACAGGCTGGCACATTGTGGCAGATATCAACTGCGGGACTTGCTCAACCAAACTTGGATGGAAATATGTTGATGCGAAAGAGCAAGGCCAGAAATACAAAGTCGGCAAGTTCATCCTGGAGGTTGAACGGGTGGTCACCTACCGAAGCTGGGAGGACGCCATCGACGAAGATGTTTCGGAGGTTATCATGACGAAAAGGAGCGACGACGATGACGAGATTGTGTTTGATTCTGACGACGACGACGAATGTGAGGATATTTTTGCGGGGACATGGGATGCTGAAGTTGTAGAAGGGAGACGAAGGAGGATGGTGGCACGTCGAAGTCAGGCCGAGAGCAATGAGTAGTCATCGTTGCTGCGGTACTGTATCGGAGTTGCAAATTGGACTTGGTTTATAGATTGGGTTGGCGTCAATGGATAAATGTTGCATAAAGATATCGGATAGGACAAATACCCCAAAGAGTAGGGCGAGCAGTGAAATAACACCAGTCCGTACCACGAACTTGCCAAATACTTCTTAGAAACTGTTATCAATACAGTTTTGTGTTTATTGTGACTGTTGCCGTGGTGGCGTCAGTGCTATTCTAAATTTGTCTTCCAAACTGTGAAGTTGAGACAGTGGCTATGTTGATACTGGGGTGACTAACTTATGTGTTTGTTATTGGACCTCATAGGAACCACGTATGCGAGTTTGTTATTATTATGGATTATGAGATAGACATCACTTGGCTCTTGTTTAACTATATATTCTTGAGAAAGGCTCTATTCAACAATCCGAGGGGTCATGCCAATTGTGACGTTACGATCGTTTACGGCCACGTAGGGTAATACGCAAGAGGAAAATCATTTGAGTAGCCTACAATTGGAATGTATGCAAGCAGATAATGAAGTCCAGGATTAATCAAGGCCCTAGAGGATAGCTATCGATCTCCTTTAGAAGAATTAAAATCCCATCAAACATGATACAATGCTGCTTGTGTAGTAATGAAAGTGATTTGGTTTCCTCCTAAATCCCGAAACATCCTCGCTGCTGTTCCGAAATTGACGTATTTTCAGCAAGACTTGGAAAATCAAGTGACCAAGAGCATTGTGTGATAGTTTCAGCCGAAATCTTGATCCATGGTATACTGAGGCGATGAGCCAGCTGGGCGTGGGATGTGTAGAGTGGGGTTTGTCAAGGAACAAGTTCAATTTGTGCCGACTGGAAGGAGGTATTCTGAATCTAGGATATCTTTATGATAAGCAACAATGGTGAAACTACCGTTTTCCAAGACCTGTGCACAATGATATTATATATATATAATCCGAAAGTACGGTAATGATTTGGTGTACTTTGATATCCAATTGCAAGAACTCAAGCTGCCATTTCTATCAGCCGTCGCCTACGAGCTACAGTAGGTCATGGATGAGGTGCCCGTGTAAGCTCATCCATCATCAACGGCAATACGTGGGGCGACTACCCCTGCGAGTGGGATACCCCTGCTGTACTATACCGTCACAGTGGACAACCACAGCTAAGGTAGAGGGGGGATGAGGGGCAGGTATTTTCTAACACCACGACGACGGGAGACGTAAAATCAAGGGACCGCTCGAGCTCGTGCTTGTGCTTGTTACTCGTCGCCGCACCTGCACCTCTTCGCACTTCCAGGTACCTCACATCAGGTACAGGTAATATTTGCATCCTTCACCGAATAATCCTGCATATATCTCGCATGTCAATTGAGTGAGGTCAGTAACCCCCACGCTCCCTTCACCGCTCTAGGAATGCATCTTCTCTTGCTCTCTCCCCTAAACATCACAGAAGTTTGGTGAGCGAGATCCGAGTGAGATTCCTCATCATAGCTCTATAACCATTCAATCTTTGCTGTCTTTCATAGTGGGGGAACCACTTCGTTCGTTAGTAGGTTGTCACTGTCGTCACTCCAACACTGGCTCCATTCCTCCACTAAAACACCCTACAGTAGCCAAGCTAAAACTCTTTGCCCGCCACTTTCTACCTTACACCTCTCCACTTCTATCTTGTTCTTGTCTCCTCTCTCTCTCGCAACGGGCCCCCCATCTGCCGTCATACTCATACTCATCCCTACAAATCTCCTCCCTACCTTCATCATCTTATACCTGGTTGTGGCCTGTCCCAATCTATGTCCCTGACATATTCCTGCCCCTCCATCAATCTACTGCATCCCTCTTCCCAGATATCGTCCCCTACGATACTATCATCACTCACTAGCCGACGTAATTGGACAGTGTCACACATCCTAATCAACTTTTCCTAGTTGCTTGCTTTATCATACTAACCCCGCTTTGCTCTCCTGACGAGACGTTCGATAATTGAAACCATCACCATGGCTGCGCCCTCTGGTCATCGCTCTCGCGGCTCCGATGACTTGGGAGTCTACGATGATGCCAAAAGCTACTATACAGAAGAGCGTCACTTGAACCGTGCTGGTCCTCGTACTCGAACTTACTCTCAGGTGAGCATCTCCAAGCTTACCGTTGTTATGACGTAAACTGACCAAGTGTACCAGAACAGCTTGATGCACCGTTTCGAGCGAGCCAACCTTCGGGAACCTTTTCGACGTGGCAGTCATGGTTAGATACCCGAGAAGCTTCAGGATAATGACTATCAATATTGACACTTTTTCCCCCAATAGACGAAAACTCTCAGCACAACCGACGCTTTCTAATCCAAGTCGATTCGACGTTGGAAAGCCTCTCGCTCCAAGAAGATCCCAACGGAAACATGCAGATTACAATCGAGGACAATGGGCCCAAGGTTATTTCTCTGCGTACCGCCGCCTCAGCCGGTCACAACCGTTTCGATGTTCGCGGAACCTACATGTTGTCAAACCTCCTACAGGAGTTGACACTGGCCAAAGAATATGGGCGGAAACAGATTGTCTTGGATGAGGGCCGTCTCAACGAGAACCCAGTCGACCGCCTGTCCCGCATGATCCGTGATCATTTTTGGGAGAACCTCACAAGACGCATCGATGCCTCAACCGTCGATATTGCGGCCCGAGACCCCAAAGACTGGACAGCCGACCCTCGCCCACGCATCTACATCCCATACCGGTGCCCGAGACAATATGAGTTTTACAAGAGAGTCGCTGAGGAGAGGCCCGAGATGCGCCTGGATGTTCAAATGCTGCCCGAGAAGATCACTCCCGACATAGTACGCGACATGAACGATGCACCTGGCCTTTTGGCTGTGGACGTACAAGAAGTCCCGGAGCCAGAGCATCCTTCTGGATGGACCCTTAAGGGCTTGCCCTTCGTTGTTCCAGGTGGCCGTTTCAATGAGCTTTACGGCTGGGATAGCTACATGGCATCTTTAGGCCTCCTGATCAACGATCGAGTGGACCTAGCCAAGTCGATGGTCATCAACTTCTGTTTCTGTATCGAGCATTACGGCAAAATCCTGAACGCCACTCGATCTTACTACCTTTGTCGGTCACAGCCTCCCTTCTTGACTGATATGGCTCTTCGTGTCTATGAAAAGATCAAGCACGAGCCGGATGCCAAGGAATTCCTCCGACGGTCTATCCTCGCCGCTATCAAAGAGTACCACAGCGTGTGGGTGTCAGAACCTCGACTGGACCCTCAAACAGGACTCTCAAGGTACCGGCCAGAGGGTCGTGGTGTGCCTCCGGAGACAGAAGCCACCCACTTTGTGCACATTCTTGACCCTTACATCAAGAAGCACAACACCACATTCGAAGAATTTGTGCGAGCATACAATCACGGCGAGATCGAGGAGCCTGAGCTTGACGAATATTTTATGCACGACCGTGCTGTGCGAGAGTCAGGCCACGACACTTCGTACCGCCTGGAAGGCGTTTGTGCTAACCTAGCTACCATCGACCTTAACTCTCTTCTGTTCAAATACGAGACTGATATTGCCCGAACCATCCGCAGTGTTTTCAACGACAAGCTTACTATGCCTGAGGAATTCTGCGCTGGTACACCTTATCAGCCAGGAGAGGTTCTCTCGTCCGCTGCTTGGGACCGACGAGCCAAGCGACGTAAGCTCACAGTGGACAAGCTGATGTGGGATGAGAAGGAAGGAATGTTCTTCGATTATGATACTGTGAAGCGCGAGCGTTGCACATACGAGAGCTGCACGACTTTGTGGGCTCTCTGGGCGGGTATCGCTACACCCAAGCAGGCGGCTGAGATGGTTCGCAAGGCTCTTCCCAAGTTCGAGGCATACGGCGGTCTGGTTTCAGGAACAGAAGAGTCGCGTGGAGCGGTCGGCCTGGAACGGCCCAACAGACAATGGGATTTCCCATATGGCTGGCCTCCACAGCAGATGTTGGCATGGACTGGCCTAATCCGCTACAGCTTCAATGAAGAGGCAGAGCGAATTGCCTACAAGTGGCTCTTCATGGTCACCAAGGCCTTTGTTGACTACCACGGTGTAGTAGTCGAGAAGTACGATGTGACACGGCCAGATGATCCCCACCGAGTAGATGCAGAGTATGGCAACCAAGGTCTTGGCTTCCGAGGTGTCAACAAGGAAGGGTACGTTGGAATTCATACGATCACCCAAAACGATTACTGACGATGATACAGATTCGCGTGGGTAAACGCCAGTTACACTTACGGCCTGCAAATCATCAATGCGCACATGCGCAGAGCCCTTGGGGCCTTGACCCCATACCAGACATTGATGAAGGCCATCGAGCAGAATGAAGAGAAGACATTGGCTGGTCTGCTTGCTTCATAGGGTGTTCGTGCTTTTGTAGACTAGGAAGCTGCTCTTGGCACAAGAAAGGTGCTGTAGCTAGCAATATCCATAGGATAAGAATGTTACTGTACCTATATGCATTGCTCTTCAATCCCATAATGAATAGTCTAGAGACTCTTGTATCTTAAAAAACGGGTGTGACAAAAAAGTAAGGATAAGATATAATAAAACACAATACATCGACCTCGGCGCATAGCCGAAACGATGACGACTGAAGAGGCACGTGAGGTGAAACCAAAAATGTTAATGATGTCGGCAAAAGAATGACCGAGGTACGGCTATTGTAGATTTGGAGAGGTTTGGCCCGCGGTGAGGTGAACCGGATATTGAAGTCCAGTGGTACAGTTTCTTGTTTGGAGTTATCATAAGGACATTGATTGCCGAGCTGACAAGTCCAATGAATTTTGATATAGAGGGATCAGAATCTGTGGTTGCTCTAAGGCGGCTTCACATGCCAGGAACCTCCGCTGCTCCGGAGCTGGAAGCGGACCCAGAATTCGGCCAAGTTCCGTCATCCCGGGGGGTGGATCATGGGCAGAGACCGAGAAACGGAGGAAGGCCGAGGCTGGACGGAAAGATAGTACATTATTGTGCGCAAGAAAGACTAGGTACGGGAAAATACATATCGCTTGTATTTTTATTGGTCACGTCAACTGTGAATATCCGATATTGTCATAATTTATCCAAATACTGGATGGAGATTATATGGACGTGGCCCGCTACTCCAAGGGGACAGATGGTGGCGGCGGTGTTGTAAATGGTTGCTATTGAAGGCTGAACAAGATTCGCATCAATGGCGGGCGAAGGTGAAGCTCCAGGTGAGTGGAGGTGAGGGTTAGCTCCCCCGGGTTTCTTAAGGAGAGTTGTTCTATCTTGCAAGGATTAGACCGCATCGTTACTCAAATTTGTGTAACTGTAAGAGCAGTACGTTGACGCATAAGGCTGAGGAGCAGATAAAGTTGGCGTCGACTGTCGGCGCAGGGCCGGCATTCGCCTTTAAGCCGAACGTACGTCATGATATTGTATCAGAACAAATACAGATCGAAACGTTCGTTCCAACGAGGTCAACCTGCTGAGGTGCTCGGTGACTGTCCGGAAGTACGTACCCCTTGACCTTTGCGGCTCGTGACGGTAGACATGATTTACTGACACAAGTTCACAACCATGATGATGGCCGAGGTGAAAGACAAGAGAAGAACGCCCATGTTGGCTCGTGCTCGGTGGAAGGCCGAGCTAGAGAACATAGGTAACTGTACAAGGCTAGAGTTTTTGACCTGACGTTTGAGTTTGGTTCATCATGAATTGTCTACAATATGTTTTTTTCTTTTGTACGAGCAGTGAATGTTAGAGATATACCAATTCATGCGCATGACATTTTGGCCATTGTTTTACTACGGTAGAGAATGGAGAACAGCTTTAATAATTCTTGTAATAAAGAAACAGCTCTAGCAACTGCTAACTCGTGACTCAAATAATAAGGAAAGAGGTCTTGTCTGACGGCTATCCTAGTAGCGGGTCCGCTA